>JANQAP020001132.1:0-12106 GCA_026874005.2 Erythroxylum coriaceum | reverse complement strand
TTTAGGGTAAGAATTGACTATTTTGTGTAGGAAGGAAGATGGAGCAACTTGGAGATTGAGCTAGAAATCAAGAGGAAAAGAAAAGAGGAGGTGTTCTGTGGCCAATTCCTACTATCGTGGGAATCATGCCAATTCCCACGATCGTGGGAATTACAATCCGAAGGATTATGCGGGGCTTCATGAAATTTAGGTTTTTATGGACTATAAAAGCATCATTAAACCTCCATCTTAAAGGAGGATGAAACTCTTTTGTAGAAACATCATCCTTGAGTGAAGAACATATGTTTGGAGCCTTGAGGAAGGATTAAAGTCAAGGATCATCATCAAGATTAGGGAAAATAACACATCACCACCAAAATTTCCAGATTTTGGCAAAGAAAAGGAGTTTTTTTATTCAATTTTCTGTCAATCTTACTTCTTTTATTCTTTGTAAATGGTTTATTTGAATGTTGATGATGTTATGGAGACCATGTTAGGCTGATTTAGTTTTAAGGATTGCTTTTGAACTATTTTGTTAGAACTCCTATTTTATTAAATTGAATGAAGTTATCTTTGATGATTGTTGATTTTATTTGTTATCTAGCAACAAATTGAGAGAGTGAGTAAGATAAATTTATATAGGACTGTACAACTAGAGTTAGCGACCTATAGACTTACAATCATCATGTTAATTGAATAGTTAGAAGAGAGATCTCGGTTAATCAATTGATCACCCATAAGATAGTTTAATAACTAGTTGAATAGGTCGAGTCGTTAGGTAAGTTGAGAGATCTTCCAATTGATTCCCTTTAATTCAGTTAGGGACAATTAATTACACCTTGAGAGAGGGTAGTTAATACATTCGAAAATCTAGGATGAGAAACAATTCATTCAATAAAATAGGAGGTAGACAAAATAAGGAAAAACATTAATCTCTAGTCTTTAGATTCTTGAATTTCGATTTTTCTACACATTGGTATTGTCTATTATTTTAAGTTAGTCTTTTAATTTTTATTTAAATTTTTCAGATTATTTTTATTAAACAATTTCGTTTCTTAAAAAAAGTCTTATCTAAATTAAGTGGTGCCTAGGCACCAATCCCTATGGGATCGATATCTGCTCTTTTAAGTTACAATTCATGACCCATTCACTTGCTATTTTTGAATGTAAAACAAATAGATAGGTTTTACCATCAACAAGTTTTTTGGCACCGTTACTATGGATTGATTGTTTAGCATCTTGTTTAATTTAGATTATTTTGATTTAAGAGTTTTTGATACTTTTCCTTATGTAATTGTAGGTGTATGAACATAAGGAGCACATGAAGAACAAAAGAAGTGAGCGAAGATTAATTTTCTGAGATCAAAAGGCATGAAGAGAGTTATGAAGCACAAAGCGTCTTAACTTTTCATAACAAGATATGGCTGAAGGAGGAGAGCAAGGAGGACCAGAGAGGACTCTGATGGATTTCATGAGGCTGGGATTTAATTCTCAAAGAGTGGTGAGACCGGTAGTCCAAGCAAATAATTTTGAGATAAAATCGGCACTACTCAACATTCTATAAAATAACGTGCAGTTCTATAGGCCATCTAATGCCCACATCGTAAATTTGTTAGAGATCTGCAACACATTCCGATTCAATGGAATGTTCGACGATGCGATGAAGCTGAGACTATTTTCATTCACATTAAAGGATTGGGCTAAACCATGGTAGAACTCGTTAAACTAAGGCCAAATTATGACTTCGGAGCAACTTGCCCAAGCATTCCTCGCCAAGTATTTTCTGTTAACGAAGACGACGAGGATTATTAAGAAGATTAAAAATATCTAACAAAATGACAGGAATCTCTCTATAAAGCTTAGGAGAGATTTAAAGAACTTCAGAGAAGTTATCCCCATCACAATCTGCCAAGAGAGTTCCTACTTCAGACGTTCTATAATAGAGTGAATCCGAACACTAAAGGAACCATCGATGCAACAACAAGAGTTTCATTAATGAGGAAAATGGTGGAAGCAACCCACAAACTATTAGAGGAGTTGGCGAGCAACAGCTACATGTGGTCGAGCGAGAGGAGTAGACAAGGACAGAAGGAACAAAAAGGTATGATACCCATTGACTCTGTTACTGCCTTACAGGCTCAGGTCACAGTTCTTACAAAGTAGTTTAACAACATGCAAGGAGCATCTACCTCAATAGCTAAGGCAATACAAGTTTAGTATGAGTTGTGTAGGCAGAGCAACCACGGCTTAGCGAAGTGTTTCCTATTGGGAGCCGCTGCTACAAAACAGGTAAGTTACCTGGTCCAGCCATAAAAAGGTAATAACCCTTACTCTAATAATTATAATTCGAGGTGGCGAAACCATCCAAAATTTTCTTAGAGTAATAATAATACAGGTGGCCATCAAAGACCACAAGGACCACCAGGGTTTCAACAAGATTGAATCAGAGCGTTAGAAAGCAAAATGGACAAGATGATGGAGGTCTTGGGGTCCAAAATGGCAACTCAAGAGGAGAATAGAAAAAGGATGCATGCAAGCTAGGAGGAGAATCAGAAGAGGATGGAAGCAAAATTCGACCAAATCCTGAAGAATCATGAATCTTCCACCCACAATCTGGAGGTTCAGGTAGGGCACCTCGCTAATGCATTATCTTCTTGAAATGTAAGTAGCCTATTGAGCAACACTGAAATTAATCTGAAGGAAAGAATCATGGCCATTACTCAGACAGAGCAAAAGGATAGTGAGAATGAAGAGAAAAACGAAGCTAAGAGAAAAGGACAACCTATTGTGGAAGTCTCCCCAAGTGAATTAATAAGTGAGTCAATCAAGGAGCTTCAACTTGGACTTCCACATTAGATTTTTACATAGCGAAAGTCATCTTTAAGCGGAGCAATAAGGAATTCTAAGGAGGGCGAGTTAAGTGAGATGTCAGATATAACCAATCAACTTTGAACAAAACTCACGGGAAGGAACCGGTGAAAAAAGAGGTCAAAGAACACATATCAGAAGGAAACTCACTTATAGCACAAAAGAAAAAAAACCCAGGGGATTTCTTTATTCTGTGCAGTATTTATAGAGTTCAGAGAGATAGGGCATTTGCAGATTTGGGAGCTGACATCAACATGATGCCTTACTTATTTAGTCAGAAGATAGGTTTAGAAGAACCAAAGCCCACTAAGACATTGGTGAAGATAGCTGACAGAACGGTACACTTGCCGAAGGAAATCATTAAGAATGTGCAAATACGAATTAACAAATTCTTTTTTCCAATAAACTTCTACATACTAGATATTGGAGAAGACGAGGAAACTCCGATGGCGCTTGGGCAACCATTTCTGGCTACTGTCTGTTCAATTATTGATGTTGAGTGGGGCGAATTAATACTAAAAGTAGGACAGGGAAAAATTATCGCACTCCTTCATCACCAACGGTCGTCAAAGAACCTGAGTGCTAAGGTGAATGGGAAGATATGCATGTAGGAAGAAACAATCGCGCAAAAGAAGGCATAGGAAAGAAAACAACAAGGATGGTGGAGTCCAAATGAGGGTAGCTCATCTACAAAGTCTGAGATCAGTTTCCATGCTGCTACCATACCAGTCATGTAAGCCACCATCAAGGAGAGTCGAGTTACTGATGTTAAAGAAGCACTACATAGGAGGCAACCCATAGATGTTTATTTTGTTTTGATTTTCTTTGTCTATTTGTTTGTTGGATTTCTTTAACTATGATAATGTTTGAATTGAGAGTGATTAATGTTAATGTGGTTTTTGTTAGAATTTCAATTTGTTTTCTTCTCAACTTTCTTGTTGATGATATTAATTTAAGGTGTTTGTAGGTTGTGGGATCATAGAGAAGTAATATTAAGCTTGGAAGGAGGTTTGGATTTGTGAGAATCTCCAATTCCCATGATCATGGGAATTAGCAAGATTCCCACGATCATGGGAAAGCTCCCTAGAAAGTTTCCGGAGAGAAAACCCACGCTCATGGGATTTATGGTGATTCGCATGATCATGGGAAATCTCTCCAAAAACCTTCTAGAGAGAAATCCCACGATTGTGGGAATTCAATCCAGAGGGAAACTTAAAGTTTCCCTCCCTTTTTCTTTTTGCCCCCACTCTCAAACATTCCCTTCCTCTCTCTCTAACCCATGAATCTTTCTCCTCCCACTCTCTAAAACTCTTTAATTTTTCTCTAGATTCTTCGTATTTTCTTCAACTTTTTCAATATTCTTACAATCATTTCAACTTTTTATGCATTAATAACTCAAAAACACAAGGATTTGGGGTAACATTTTGCTCTCTCTCTCTAAAAGCTAAATTTCACTCTATTTCTCCCATTTTTGCATGTTTTTACAATGGCACCAAAGACGAGGATAGTCCAGGGACTAACTGAACCGACTGATGAATTATGTCAAGAATTTTCGATGAAGGCAATAGTGATTTAACGGCGACTTACCGCTCTCCCTTCCCAATTTATTCGAAAGAAGAAGGTACGCATTTTCATGACCTTAAAAATAGAGAAATAGTCACTCCTAGGTATTTTGATTTTGAATTGTTAGAGAACATATGAGTGAGATGACAACTTGAGCAATTAACTGCAAACATAGGGTGGAATAGGTTTGTTCGGTGTGATATACCTATTTATACTACTATAACTTTAGAGTTTTTCACAACAGTCTGGTATAACCCAAAAATGGATGTGTTTTGGTTTAGGTTAGTTGGAAATATTTTTAAACTTGATTATTTTGTCATGCGTGAAATTTTAAACTTTTCGAATGCAAAAATAGTAGATGGTCACACTGATTTTGATGTCAATTCTCATTAGAACTCTCTCACAGGTGAAAAACATTTTGACTCATGCAATGCACCAAATTCCTTAATCTGGAGTGCTGAGCATCTACTTTTACACAAATTTATGTGTTTAACTGTGTTTAATAAAACAGAAAGTAACAAATGCTCAGCAAAAGAATTTTTCTTTTTATGATGCATGGAGCGAAAAATTAAAATCAACACACCTTCTAGGATTTTTCGATCAATAGTGAGTGTGGTTAATAAATAGAGTTTGTTTTTTGGAATGTCTCATATTGCTTCTACTTTAGGTGTGTTTTATAATGTTAATATGGAGAATTTGCGTACAACTCCACACGATATGTTTAACATATCATATTTGAGACATTCTGAGATTTTGGAGTTCCATTATGTGGAACTCCGAAATCCTCAGATGTGTACTTTAGAGAGGAGCAAGAGGGGCGTGAATACAGCCACTTTCTGACCCCTCCATATCTCGAGCAATGCCGGAACCAAAGGTAGAAGTAGTAGAGGAGGAACCGCGTGCACCAATGGAGGTCGACCAACTTCAACAAATCTTCGACCAAATGGCTTCCAATTCTCAACAAATGACATCCCAAATCAACAAGCTCGGAACCCAAATGCGAAAAGTCCATAAGAAGTAAAGCAGCTCAAAGAAGAGGTTCCTTAACTTCTATCGAAAGAACAATTTTGAAGGAGTACCATCGCCACCATCATCTGATTAAGCTTTTCTTACCCTTTTCTCTTTTTCATTTTGTTGTTTCTCTTGTTTGTTTTCATTTTATTTCATGTTTGTTTGGCTTCATGTTATTTATTTTGTTTGGTTCAAGTTTATCTTTTGTTTGGGTTCATGTCATTTGTGTGTTTCAATTTCTTTTGTTTGACTTGAGGTCATTTTCACATATTCGGTGGTTGACTTGTCACATTGAGGAAAATGTGAACTTTAAGTGTGGGGAGGTGACTTTGACTTTTGTAATTGCATTATTTGCATTTTGTTAGATAGGATGCATGTTTAGGCATATTATATGTGCTTTATGTCAGCAATGGAATCGTACTTGAATCACTTTGATAAATATTATCATGAAATTTTGTCATGTTAGTTGGAATTAGATTGAATGCATGCTTGAACTCAAATTAGGCTACTTGAGTAAAAAGTGATCCATATAGAGTGATGAAAAGTAGTTGGTTACATAAGCTTAGTCACAAATTGACATTTGAATAATGAGGTAGTGTAGAGATGCATAATGAGTTTTCATTTGAGCCAAAGTGAGGATTGAGCCATATGACTCCATCCATAGTCATTCTATTTCTTTGTTGAGAGTTACTTCCTTAGGTTACTACCTTCAGAACTTGCTTTGAATCAGTTTGATTATATTGGATGCATGCTTAATAGAGATGATTTAGGCCCTTTTTCTTGTTTTAACCCTTAGCTTAAATGACCTACTCTTTGTATTATCCTTTGCTACCCTCATTGAGCCTTAACCTTTTGTTTCTTAAAAACACCTAAAATTTTTAAAACTTTAAACCTTATTAACCTACCCATTTATAAGCTTAGTCTAATATTAAGTAATACATTAGTTGGGATCATTGTGAAAATTTACTGAGATGAGTAAGTATATTTCTACCTATGGATTACATTGTATATAGCACTATTTTGATTCATAGTTCCTCCATGTATTTAAAAAAAGAAGAAAAATGAAAAAAGGTTTAAAAAAGAGAAAAGAAAAAGGAAGAACAAGTGAGTAGCATTAATAAATGCAGAATATCAGTTATATTTGTATACCTCGAAGTTATGTTTTGTTACCCGTTTTTATCCGCTTTTTACTTTACTAATGCTTGTGCTTAACCCTTTTTCCATCTTTACCCACCTTAACCCTGACCACATTACAACCCTAAACAAGTCCTTTTGACCTATTTATGCATGCAATCATTGTAGAAGAGAATTGTTGTATTAGCAAGCCCATGGTAGCGTAGTTTCCTATAAGAAGTTTGAGCGAAACACTAACCATCAAACACTTGAGAGAAATGAGTGAAAATCGTGAGGAAATTTTATTTTTCATCTTTACTTATCTTTGAGTGATGGTGTCAATTGTTGAGTTTGTTTATCTACACCAATGGAAGAGTAATCATGATATATGTATTAACTTGATATTTAAGTTGTCTTAAATTTGAGGGATTATATGCTTGATCTTTGTGAAGAAGAAATGACAGAATTGAATGGTTCTATTTATTTTGCTTGAGGACAAGCAAAGATTCAAGTGTGGGGCTATTAATAGGTGTGCATTAGGTTATGTTTTTCTAGGTAATTGGCAAATGTTTTCTTGCATAATTATTGAGTATTGTTGTAGTTTAGGATTCATTTTGAATATTTTTGTTTAGTTTGATTTCCATTGTTGTTCTTTTTACGTTTGGTGTTAATTTAGGGTAAGAATTGACTATTTTTGTGCAAGAAGGAAGATGGAGCAACTCGAAGATTGAGATAGAAATCAAGAGGAAAAGAAAAGAGGAAGTGTTCTATGGCCAATTCCCACGATCGTGGGAATCATACCAAACAATCGTGGGAATTACAATCCGAAGGATTATGTGGGGCTTTATCAAATTTAGGTTTTTTTGGACTATAAAAACATCATTAAGCCTCCATCTTAAAGGAGGACGAAACCCTTTTGTAGAAGCACCATCCTTGAGTGAAGAGCACATGTTTGGAGCCTTGAGGAAGGATTGAAGCCAAGGATCATCATCAAGATTGGGGAAAATAACACATCAACACCAAAATTTCCAAATTTTGGCAAAGAAGAGAAGGATTCTTTTTATTCAATTTTCTGTCAATCTTACTTCTTCTATTATTTGTAAAATGGTTTATTTTAATGTTGACGATGTTATGGAGATCATGTTAGGTTGATTTAGTTTTAGGGATTGCTTTTGAACTATTTTGTTAGAGTTCCTATTTTATTGAATTGAATGAAGTTGTCTTTGATGATTGTTGATTTTATTTGTTATCTGGCAGCAAATCGAGAGAGTGAGTAAGATAAATTTGTGTAGGATTGTACAACGAGAGTTGGCGACCTATAAACTTACAATCATCGTGTTAATTGAATAGTTAGAAGAGAGATCTTAGCTAATCAATTGATCTCCCATAGGATAGTTTAATAACTAGTTGAATAGGTCGAGTCATTGGGTAAGTTGAGAGATCATCCAATTGATTCCATTTAATTCAATTAGGGACAATTAATTACACCTTAAGAGAGGGTAGTTAATACATTCGGAAATCTAGGGTGAGACACAATTCAATCAACAAAATAGGAGGGAGACAAAATAGGGAAAAAAGTATTCTCTAGTCTTTAGATTCTTGAATTCCAATTTTTTTGCACGTTGGTATTGTCTATTGTTTTGAGTAGTCTTTTAATTTTTATTTAAATTTTCCAGATTATTTTTATTAAACATTTTAGTTTATTAAACAAATTTTTATCTAAATTAAATGGTGTCTGGGCATCAATCCCTGTGGGATCAATATCTGCTCTTTTAAGCTACAAGTCATAGCCCATTCACTTGCAATTTTTTAGCGTAAACAAGTAGATAGGTTTTACCATCAACATCAACTTTTTCACATGATTTGTTTTTCTTAATAGCATTCACAGATTTGAAAGGATTTCTTTCACCAATAGACCCTTTAAAAGAAACCCTCTCATCCCTCACTCTCAAAGTTAACTCACCTCCACTAACGTCTATAAGAGATCGGATTGGTAGCTAAAACTAGTCATCTAAGGATAATGGATATCTCCAAATCTTCCTTTATGTCTAAGATGGTGAAGTCCATAGGAAAGGTGAATTTTTCAACCTTAATAGGAACGTCCTGACTGCACCCTTAGGATGGTGGATCGATCTATCAGCCCTTTGCACGCACTTCCTGATTGGTGTTATTTCACCTAATTCTATCTTTTGCATAAATTGTAAGGCATCATACTCATGCCAGCTTCTAAGTTTGCAAAAGCCTTATCCACTTTGACATTACCAATAGTACAGGGAATATAAAAATTCCTTGGATCATCTTGCTTCTATGGTAGTGTTGTCACTTCATTGGAGTTCTCTTTGCTTAATACTTCAATTTCCAACTTCTTCAGTTACTATATATTTACCAAATTCTCTTTTATGGATTCCATAAGGGCAAGTCACATTTTTAGTTGCTCTATTATATCAAGAACCTTATTAAACTCTACTTCTTTTGACTTTCTCCATGTTAAGATGGGGTATGAAATTGTAGGTTGATACTCCTTCATCCTCTTCAAGTTATATGTACTCTATAGGAAATGTACGTTAGCCCTTTTCTTTTCTTCTCCTCTTTCTTCTTCAACTTGGTTGAGCTTCTCTTTAGCGCTTGAGTGATTACCATTATCCTTTCCTTAAGATTTGTTTCAGTGTTGTTTAGAAGGCTCCCTGCACTTTGTGCAGACAATGCATCTACTAATTGGCTCAATTTAACTTCTAAGTTATGGATGGAAGAGGCATGGTTCTTTGTTACTTGTTCAAATCTTCCTTCCAACCTCTTGTGAGCATCACCCATGCTACCAATATTCTTAGCATCCATGGAGTTTGATTTCTCTTACTGAAATCACGGTGGAACTTAAGGTCAGCATTGACCTCTTGCATTATTTGACCAAGAAAATATTAAGTGGTTCTTCCGTCCAAGATTATACATGTTTGAGTACAAATTGTTCCCCCCCTCCTTGACCAAATTAGATTCCCATGTAGTTGAGTTACTTTATTTCATTTGATTGCATTAAGAAGCATTCGATGTTATCATGGTTATCTTGTCTATATAATTCACATCTCTACTAAATTGCTTTCACAGGAGTTGAAGAGGAGGCTTTTATATTGTTAAATTGTCATATGAAGCTATCAATTTTGGTTTGCATTTCTATTATTGAATCAACAACAAGGGCTCCCTTCTGCTTGTGGAAGCTTGTTTGTTTTCTACTTTTGTCCATCAACCAAAGATAACTATTACTTGCCATTTCTTCCAACAGTTCCTCTGCTTCCTCAACCTTCTTCCTCATTAGAGATCCTCTAGATGCTGCATCAATGGTGCCCCGTTTGGGTGGAGTAACTCCGTTGTGAAAGGTTTGTAGAAGGAATTCTTTCAGTAGATTATAGCAAGGGCATCTCCTTTGCAAATCCTTATACCATTCTCATACTTTATAAAGTGACTTCCCATCACTTTGTTGGAAATTTAAAATTTCCTTTATTAACTTTTTCATCATGGTGAGAGGGAAGTACTTATCTAAAAATACATGCACTAACTACTCCCAAGTCATATTGTTTGTTGGGCTTAACGAGTGACATGATGCTTTGGCTCTACCCCTAAGAGTGAAGGGAAAGAGCCTCATCCTAATCGCATCTTTTGACACTATAATATCGGAAAGTATCACATATTTCCAGAAAATTAACTAAATGAAGGTTAGTGTCTTCATTCGTTAACCTATAAAATTGCACTTTGGTTGTAGCATCTTTGGTAGCGTTGGTTTAATCTCAAATGAAGCTTCTTGTACCAGTGGTTGAGTGATGCCTTATTTTACAGCATTAAATCTCGATCTTATGAAATCCATCAAAGTTCACTACTAGTCTCCTTAATTGACTCGTTAATTGAATTCTTGATTAAACTATTCCGCCATTGTTTTTTTTTACTCCTTGGCTTCTTTCTCTTTAAGTTGCTCATTCCGATAAGGCGATATCAAGTGCCAACATTTTAGCAATCCTGCTTGAAATCTAAGTGATTCTTGTGTTCATACAGGATGGACACAAAAAAGGCAAAAAATTCCTTATAATAAAGGAATCCAACTAATCCTAAACTATTCCCTGGCAACGACACCAAAAACTTGTTGAACAAGTTTTAATTATATAAAACCCTCAATAATCTACAAGTGCACAAGTTCTAAAGTGCAGTAATTGAGTTGTCGATCCCTCAAGGAATTAGTAAAACTAATTGAATCCTAATGTTTTTTAAGGTTAAAACAAATATGATAAAAAAAGGGACTAAAACAACAATTTAAACAATTGATTATGAATCGATTAAAATGAAATATTAAAATTAACACAAGGAAATCAAATTAAAGCATAACCACTTAACAATTGAGAAATCACACAAGACAAGATCAAACAACTACAGGAAGAGGGGATTCATTATATCATCAATTGCTACCTTAATTACTTTTGATTTAATTGGTATCGATCCTAGAATTTTGAATGGTTCATTATTCTCTCTCGAGACCTAATCATTAAACCTTAAATCATAATCCCTAATTAAATCTGAATTTATAATTTTGCAATTTCTCAATTAACAAAACAGCCCATGTCCTAGTTAGTTCTTAAGCAGTCTAATAGACAATCGGGTCCTCACTTAAGATCTCTCTTTGTATAATTACCTATTTGATGTTTATATGATCTATTAGGTTGTTAATTCTCATAACCCAACCTAATCATGTTACTATCAGTTCACTCTCTCGATTTATTATCGAAGTATGGAAAAACTATAAATAAGCACAATACCCAAACATTCATCAACAATAAAAGAAAATAAGTCACAATTGATTCAATAAACAATCCCAAATGAAGTTAGAATATCCTTAAAAAAATATTCATCATCCTCAAATAAAAAATATACATTATATGAAGTGAATGATAAGAGGAATAAAGAAATTAACTTGGAAAGGAATGGCTGGAGTGGCTAGACAACAACAGCTCTTGCAGCTCCTTCTTCTCTCTTCCTTGTCTCTTTCTCTAAAATGGTAAGATAAAGGCTTAGCTCATTATGGTCAACTTATTTCCTTTTATAGTTCTTCTACCTTTTAGGGTAAAAACTAGGTTTTAGCCAGGCCAAAAAGTCTAAAACAACCCTCAAAAAATTAAAACTAAAGTAGATCCCTGTGTCTATCTCACGTGACCTTTAAAAATAGCTTCTGTCATAATCATGACAATGACTGGATAACTTTTGTCATAACCGTGATAGGGATGTCACAATCATGGCCTAGATTTTTCTCAAAACTTTCTCCAACTTCACTCGATCTTCTTCATCTAATTTCAGTCACTTATAAACACATCAAAATACCTCAAGTGCACAAAAATAAAGTCTAATAATATGCTTTAAACCACATAATACTCAAAAACATAAACACATAATCACATTACACAATTCTAACCCTAAACATGCATAATTCATCTAATCAACACCTAAAAATACACTATAAACTGTTAGGGTTATGTAAATATAGTGCCTTAGAAAGCAAGTGTATTTACATATATCTTAATTTTCTTCCAGTTACAATATT
>JANQAP020001123.1:0-12107 GCA_026874005.2 Erythroxylum coriaceum | reverse complement strand
TATTCATCTCCACTGACTCACCATTTGTCATAATTACAACCTGTAATGGAGCCTTCCTAACTTAAACAATATTATCCTCATGCTCCTCACGTGTACTATTTATCACCATTGATTCGCCATTTGTCATAATGACAATTTGTCATACTTACCCGAAAATGCCAAATGAAAGCATATATAATTGGATAAATGTGCCAAACAATATATGAGTCACAAATAACTCATGTCTATCGTTCATTTATTTTAAGTCATATAAGTGTCCCACAATTAATTGTTCTAGCCGTATAGGTAACAGGATGTTACATAATCTCATTTAGAGGAATTGATGTCGATAAAGCTAAAGTAGAAATTGTGTGAAACTTACCCTACCCCACAAATGTGCAAAAAGTTCATTCTTTTCTTAGACATGCTAGTTTTTTTCACATGTTTATCAAAGAATTTAGCAAGATCTCAACAAATCTCTGTCATTTATTACAAAAGGATGTGCCTTTTAACTTTGATAATGGATGCAAGAAAGCATTTGACAGGTTGAAAGAACTTTTGACTTTGGCACCAATCATTCAACCACCTAATTGGAGTTAATCATTTGAGATTGTGTGATGTGAGCAATTTTACTGTGGGTGTCATCCTTGGTCCAAAATGTGGCAAGATGACTTATACCATTTAGTACACCTCTCGAACAATCAGTCCAGCACAATGCAACTACTTCACCACAGAAAAGGAGCTTTTAGCTATTGTATTTTCTTTAGATAAATTTAGGCCTTACTTGTTTGATTCTAAAGTGATTGTATATTTTGATCATATAGCATTGAGGTACCTTTTATCAAGAAAGGAAACAAATCTAAGGCTTATTAGATGGATTCTCCTGCTCCAAGGTGTTAAGAATTCAGTTGCGAACCACTTGAGTCAAGTTGTGAAGAAAGAGGACTCAATACCATTGCAAGAGCTGTTTTTGGATAAGCAACTACTTACTCTTCAAAATAGGGCACCATGGTATGCTAATATTTGATAGTTGTAGATTTCATCATGTTTGAGTAGGTGGTGTGTGTTTAGTTGTTAATTTGATTATTTAGTATGTGTTTAGGTTAGAATTGTGTTAGTTTGTTAAATATTTGTGTTTTATGGGTTAGAGCATGCATTTGAGGTTTGTTAAATATTTGTGTTTTATGGGTTAGAGCATGCATCTGAGTTTCAATGTTGTGTATTTGAGGTGCCTTGATTAGTTTGCTACTGTTTCAGGGTCAATATCAAAGAATAGAGGAGTTTCAGAGGAAACTTAGGTCATAACACAGGCCCATGATTGTGGCAGGCCGGCCACGATCATGACAGAAGCACTAGGATTGTTCAATGATTATGACCTGTATGCCACGATTGTGACAAAGAGTTTACTCAAAGGCCAAGATCGCGTCATATAGGCTACGATCGTGGCTGGTGTCAGGACAAACGACTAATACACATACACATATTTGATAGCCACCATTCATACTTTTTCAATGTTCATGCAAAGTCACAAGCTTCCAGGTGCAAAAGGTGGGAATCGGGACTGATAATTAAGAGTTTCCATCAAGCTTCCATTTTCCAAATTTTTAGATACAAAAAGGGAAAAAAGCTACCATTATATTTGTTTTATTTTTGTTTCTTTTCAGCATGTTTTATATTTTGGAGAATATGGATATGGTTGAACTTGTTCCTATTATGAGTGACTGAATCTATTGTAGAGATTACTTTTAAATTACTTGTTGAACTCCTACTTTGTTTTTTTTTTGAATGAATGAATGCTTTTGATAAATGTTATGCTCAAATCTTACAATATATTGAGAAATTGAGTTGAGTAAATTGTGTAGGGTTGTACAATGAGAGTTGGCACCCTATAGACCTGCATTTATCAAGTTAATTGAATAGTTAGAGAGAGATTTTGACTAGTTAGTTGATTACCCATGGATAGCTTCTTAACTAGTTAAATTGGTGAACTGATTTTGTGGATTGAGAGATTGCATAGTCAATTCCATTTAATTTGGCTAGGGACATTTGATTACACCTTGATAGAGGGTGATTGAAACATTAGGACATCTTAGGTAAGGCATAATTCAATCAACAAGGTAGGAGGGAGAAAAGATAAGGAAAAAGTGTTCTCTAATCTTTAATCTTGAAATCAAAGTTCTACAATTTTGTTACATTATTTGTTCGTTGCTAGTTTGTTTGATTTAGTTTATTTTTTAGTTTTTATTATTTGAATTTGAGTCTTAAACAAAGCACAACCTAAATTAAATGGTGCCTAAGCACAATCTCTGTGGGACGATATATGCTTTTTACTATAAGTAACATATACTTACATTTTTTAGCATAAAACAAGTAGTTTGTTTTTGCATTCAACAAGTTTTTGGTGCCGTTGTCGAGGATTGTTTATTTTAGCATCTTTTTTAGTTTAGGTGACTTTGATTTGAGAGTGTTTGATACTCTTCCTTATGTATTTCCAGGTGCATGAACACAAGGATCATGACAAGGTCTAACGAGCTTAGCAAAGAAGAGTTTCCATATATTACTAGCCACGAAAGAGAGCTAAGAAGAGCTAGATGTCAAGAAAGAATACAAAGGAATATTGCAGAAGAAGGAGAACAGGGAGGAGCTGAGAGGACATTGATGGACTTTATAAGGCCAGGTTTCAGTCCTTAAAAAGTTACAAAGCCTACGATTTAAGCCAATAACTTTGAGATCAAACTGGCACTCCTCAATATACTTCAAAGCAGTGTGTAGTTTTATGGGTTGTCAAGAGAAGATCTCAATGCCCATCTTGCTAACTTTTTGGAAATTTGTGACACCTTCAAGTTTAATAGGATGTTTGATGATGCCGTGAGGTTAAGATTTTTCCTTTTACTGTATGGTATAACTCATTCAGTTCAGGGCAAATCACTACTTGGGAGCAGCTAGCCCAAGCTTTCCTAGCTAAGTGCTTCCACTTGACTAAGACAACAAGAATCATCAAGGAGATCACAAACTTTCAACAAAGTGATGGGGAGTCGTTGTATGAAGCTTGGGAGAGATTTAAGGAATTACAAAGGAGCTGCCCCCACCATAACCTTCCGAGGGAGTTTCTTTTGCAAACATTCTACAACTGTATGAATTAGAGCACAAAGGGAACCATAGATCCAGCTGCAAGAGGGTCTTTGATGAGGAAAACTATTAATGCAGCTCATGACCTTTGGGAAAAGTTAACGAGTAACAGCTTCATGTGGTCAAATGAAAGGAGTAAGTAAGTGTCTAAGGAGCAAAAAGGGATAATTCCAATTGAATCGAAGACAGCCTTGCAAGCATAGATGACCACCCTCACCAAGCAGTTGAGCAACATACAAGGAGCTTCTTCATCCACAGTCAAGCCCGTGCAATTACAATTTGAGTTATGTGGGCAGGACAACCATGACACCGATGAATGCTTTTTGTTAGGAGATAGTGGTACAGAACAAGTAAATTATTTGGGCCAGCCATAAAGAGGTAACAATCCATCCTCTTAACACTTACAATCCTAGGTGAAAAAACCAACCAAATTTTTTGTGGAATACTATTAATGTAGGTGGCCAAGTGAGAGCAAAAAGACCTACCAGATTTCAGCAAGATCGACTTAGGTCTTTAGAGAGAAAAATGGACAAGTTAATGGACGTATTGGGTTTAAAATTCTTAAGCCAAGAGGAAGGTCAAAGAAGATAAGAAGAGAGTCAGAAGAGAATAGAGGCAAAGTTTGACTTGACTGTGAAAAACCACGCTTCATCCATCCACAACTTAGAGGTACAAATAGGTAAACTTGCTAATGATTTGTCTTCTAAGAATGCAGGAAGCTTACCAAGCAACACTGAGGCCAATCTAAAGGAACAACTCAAGGCGATCATAGTTAGGAGTGGCAAGCAATTGAAGGAGCTAAGTGTGCAAAAGGATAGTCAATAAAAAGGGAAAGGTAAAGGCAAAGAGATAGAAGAAAGGAAGGTAAAAGAAAAAGAAGAAGAGAAACCATATATGCCATTACCACCCTATAAGCCTAAGATTCCATATTTGCTAAGGGTGAGACAACATCAAGTAGACACTCAATTCTCCAAATTCTTGGAGAAGTTAAAGAAGCTTTAGATTAATTTGTCTTTGGTAGAGGCATTGGAGTGTATGCCCAAGTTTGAAAATTTTCTCAAGGATATATTGACACACGAATGAACTTGGGAGGACAATCAGACGGTGACCTTGACGAGGAACTGTAGTTCGATCATCACAAGCATAATGCCTTCAAAACTACAAGATCCAGGGAGTTTTACTATTATATGTGTTGTTGGTGATTTTTAATTTTCTAAACGCTTATGTGATTTAGATGCAAGTATTAACTTGATGCCTTAGTCTATTTTCAGAAAATTGGGGCTAGGAGATATCAAACCAACATCCATGCTGATCCAACTTGTAGATCAATCCATCAAGAGGCCATTTAGGGTAGTAAAAGATGTTCTGGTAAAAGTGGATAAATTTATAATTCCTGTTGATTTTATTATGTTGGATTTTGAAGAAGATAGGAATTATCCATTGATTTTAGGTAGGCCCTTTATGAATACTGGTAGGGCATTAGTTGATTTGCATGAAGGAAATCTGGTTTTGAGAATTGGTGATGAGTAGGTTGAATTAAATATGACTAAATCTTTACAGAAGCCTATGGATGGAAGTGCATGTATGAAGATTGATGTCGTGGATGGTTGTGTGAAGGAAGTTAAAAAGGAAGTTGTTGAAGTGCATAGGGATAAGAGTGTGAGCGAAGAGGTATTGTGTGAGGAGGGTGAGCAGGAGAAGTTAGATAGATTGGATGCACCCACACCACCCTCCATTGTAAAGCCACCCACCGTAGAACTAAAACCCTTACCTTCCCACTTGAGATACACATTTCTAGGTAAGGACCACACCCTACCCATCATCATTTCCAACCAATTGGATTTTAACCAAGAAGAGAAAGTTTTTGAGACCATTATGACGAGGATGAGAGTCATGGGGTGGCAAATTTCTAATATTAAGGAGATTAGACCCAATGTGGTGATGCATAGGATTAACCTTAAAGAGGGATGCAAGACAGTGAGAGAGAGGCAAAGAAGGTTAAATCCAAACATACAAGAAGTTGTGAAGAAAGAAGTGGTGAAGCTTTTAAATACGGATATTATATACCCAATTTCAGATAGCAAGTGGGTGAGTCTGGTGCAACTAAGACAGGAGGCATGACAGTGATGGAGAATGAAAAAGATGAAAAGATTTCCATTATAACCATTATAGGTTGGAGAGTGTGCATTAACTATAGGAAGCTCAATTTGTCCATCAAGAAAGACCATTTCCTGTTAGCTTTTGTGGACTAAATGATTGAGAGGGCGACTGGCCATGCTTTTTATTATTTTCTTGATGGATATTTAGGGTACAATTAGGTGTTCATAAACTCACAGGACTAAGAGAAGACTACTTTCACTTGTCTTTACTGGACTTTTGCTTACAGGAGGATGCCTTTTGGTCTATGCGATGCACCATCCACATTCCAAAGGTGCATGATGGCCATCTTTGTGGATATGAATGAAGACTTCATAGAGGTAGTTGTGGATGACTTCTCTATTTTTGGAGACTCTTTTGATCATTGCTTGTTTAATTTGGATAAAGTGTTACAAAGATGCGAGGAGTCTCATTTAGTCTTGAATTGGGAGAAGTGTCATTTTATGGTCCAAAAGGGAGTTGTTTTAGGCCATAAGATCTCATGCAGGGGGATTGAGGTAGATCAAGCTAAGACTGAAGTGATTGAAAAGCTCCTTCCTCCTACTAACATCAAACGCATCCGAGCATTCCTTAGTCATGCAAGGTTCTACAAATGGTTCATCAAAGACTTTTCTCTTATTACTAGACCCCTGAGTTACCTCTTAGTTAAAGATGTGTCTTTTGTGTTTGCTGATAATTGTTTAGATGCTTTTAATAGGTTAAAGAAGGCACTTACAATGACACTTATTTTGATGTCGCCAGGTTGATCACTTCCCTTTGAGATCATGTGTGATGCAAATGGACATGTCATTGGATGTGTACTTAGACAACAGAAGGAGAAGAGGCTATATGATTTACTACACCAACAAGACCTTGACAGGAGCATAATTAATCTACACCATTATTGAGAAGGAGTTGCTTGCAGTGGTATTTGAATGTGAAAATTTTCATTCTTATCTTTTGGGCTCACAAGTTATGGTTTTTATAGATCATGCGACATTACATTATCTCTTTGCAAAGAAGGATGTCAAGGCTAGGCTCATCTGATGAGTGCTTTTGCTCTAAGAATTTAACATTGAGATTAAGGACAAGAAAAGAGTAGAAAATGTTATAGCAAACCACCTATTGAGATTTGAATGGGTACAAAACGAAGAGGAAGAGGAAATTGAAGAGCATTTCTCTAACGAGGCCTTAATGTTAGTAGAAAATCCTTTTCTTCCTTAGTTTGCAAATATTGTCAATTATCTCTCAGGTGGTATTCTTCCCCTTAATTGATAGTTGTCTATTGCATTGTGTTTTAGGGTGTAATTTGTTAAGTATTTAGTGTTAAATTGAGTGTTGAGTTATGTTTATGTGTTAATTGTGTTAGTTTATGTGTTTAAGTGTTTTTATGGGTTAGTATGAGTCTTTGAGCTTAATTGTTATATTTTTGAGGTACCTTGATGGGTTTACTAGTATTTTAGGGTAAACGGAGAAGAATGTAGAAGTTGCAAGGAGTTTTCGAGCCAAAGAAATAGCCCACGATCATGGCACAGCAGGCCATATTCGTGACAGAGAGGGACGAGCCAGTAGTAGCCAGGCCACGATCATGCACTTCTGCCATGATCGTGACAGAGAGCTTCCATTCAGGCCACGATCACTCACATTAGGCCATGATCGTGACAGAAAGGTTTAGGCGGTGGCCACGATCGTAGCAGGCAGGGCAATCGTGGCCTGCGTCGAGCTGAAGCAAAAACTTAAAGATGTTTTAGACGATTTCAACCCCGACTTTGAGCTAGAGTGCCCAAAGTATAAATACAACATTTTGAGACAGATGTAGGAGCCTAGAGAGTCGTACAAGAGAGCCATCACATCAGCCAATTCTGAGAGAACAACTCGAGAGAAATTGAGAGATTGATGAAGGAGACGAAGGAAGAGAGACACGGAGACAATGTTAGGCGCGACGTACTTCACAGAATAGGTAGTTTCCCATTATCGTTGCCTCCACAATTTCATTCTCGACAGTATTTTCCATTTATTCAATTTTATTGATGTATGAAATTGTAATATTTATTGAGAATAGGTTGTGTTGAATTTTGAGTTTTGTCTATACTCACCTTCGAGTTTTTAATTCTTGAGATTAATAAAGTTTAATTGATTATGTTATCATTGTTTTAATTGTGATTCAATGTCTGTTCGTAATAATTCAACAATAAACTGAGAGGGTGAGCCAAGTGAAAATAATCAATTTGGGCTAACGAGAGTTAGGTAAATTGATAGATAAGAATTGGATCAAACTGGTAGAATCGTGTAACGAGAGATCAAGCATAGGTTCCCGGTAGGTTAATAGACAATTCTAGAACTACTTTAGGTTGTGGGTAAATTATGAGTCGAGAGATCACAATTCCATAATTTAAATTAGGGATCATTAGTTAGGGTTAAGGATTATAACTCGAGAGAGAGTAATCTACCCTAGGACCATCTAGACCCATTAATTTGATAATTGCATAATTGGTTAGATTTTCATTAGCTTCGGATTAAAATCCCCTTTCTCTCACTTGATAGTTTCTAGGTTGATTTTTAGATTGGGTTATGTGATTTTGCTATTTTGTTGATATCTCTGCATTTTAATATTCATAATTGATTGTTTGATTGATTTATTTCCTGTATTAGTTTACTTATTTTGAATTATTGTAGTTTAGTACGATATTAGATTTTAGGACTAGTTTAGCCCTCCTCATGAGATCAATACCTTAGGTACTATGCGAACGACCCGTGCGTTTACAGAATTTACCAAGGTTAATAAATATTAAAACTTAGCTTGTGTAACCTTGCAAACACTAATCTCTCACATCAATAAAGGAAGCGTTTCTTATTTTAGTGTTCTCGTTATATTTGGGATGAACCTGTGTTATATAAAATATATGTTGACAGTTTGATTCGCAGATGTGTCCCTGAAGATGAAATGCTTGAAGTTTTGACTCAGTGTCATAGTTCAGTTTATGTAGGACACTGTGGAGTGAACATAATGGCTGCTCATATTTTGAAGTGTGGATTCTACTGACCAAACTTGTTCAAGGATGCCAGAGATTTTGTATCGTGTTATGATAGGTGCCAAAGGGTGGGCAATATTTGGAAGAGAGATGAGATGCCACTTTTAAACATCATGGAGGTGGATATATTTGATGTATGGGGCATGGATTTCATGGAACTATTCCCATCTTCCCTAAGTAACTCTTATATATTAGTGGGAATTGATTATGTGCTAGGTAGGTCGAAACAATAGCTACTCCAACAAATGATGGCAAGGCAGTGCAACGGTTCATCAAGATGATCTTTACTAGATTTGGGGTGCCTAAAGCTATCATAAGTGATGGAGGGAGTCACTTTTGCAACAAACCCTTTAAGACTCTTCTGAGGAGATATAATGTTCATCATAGAGTGGCAACCCCTTACCACCCATAAAAGAGTGAACTAGTGGAGGTGGTGAATAGAGAGTTGAAGAAGATTTTGGAGAAGGTAGTGAACACTTTAAGAAAAGATTAGGCTTTGAAGCTGGGTGATACATTGTGGGCTTATAAGATGGCTTTCAAAACTCCCATAAGTACAACACCATATCAACTTGTGTATAGAAAGGCTTGTTATTTACCATTGGAGTTGGAACATAGAGCCTATTGGGCAATTAAAAAATTAAACATGGACTCGAAGCTAGCGGGCGATAAGAGATTGTTACAACTTGATGAATTGGAGGAGTTAAGGTATGATGCATATGACAATGCCAAGTTGTACAAAGAAAGGGCTAAGAAGTGGCATGATGCCTACATCAAAAAGAAGGAATTCAAGAGTGGGGACTTATTGCTTTTGCTCAATTCAAGACTTTGGTTATTTTCTAGAAAGCTCAAGTCAAGATAGAGTGGCCCCTTTAAGGTTATTCAAGTGTTTCCCCATGGAACTTTGGAGTTGGAAAATGATAAGGGTGAAACTTTTAAGGTTAATGGGCATAGGTACAAGTTATACTTTAGAAGGCCATTCTCACAAGAAAGGGAAGTACTTTCTTTCCTTTCACTCACTCTTTTATGATTGCATATGGAATGGTCAAGTTAATGACCTTATCTTATCATGTTTGTCTTTCATTTGCTTGTCTTTGTATTAGTGTGGTTTTGCTTTGATTTAATAGTGTTTAGTTTGGTTTTGAATAGGTTTTGACTTGTTTTTCCCTTCAATCTCTTGCTGTTTAGGTGCTTAATGATGTGTTTTGAGGTTACTTGAAGGTTCATTGTGCATCATAGCTTGTTGAAAGAACAAAGGATGGGAGGAAAAATGCGTCATCTCCATCACCCCCACCACCATGAGCCCATCTTGCCTTTAATCGCTTCTATTATTCTTCTTACGTTTTGTTTTTCATTATGTTGTTTGTTGGTTTTAGGTGTTCTCCTTTTCATACTGACGACAATGTGTTGTTCAACTGTGGGGAGGTAGTCTTTGCATTTGTGTTTGTATTTTTGCATGTCATTTAGGATGCATGTTAGGTTGTTAGTATTAGGTGTGTTATTTCCCTTACATTTGAATCTTTTTGATGAATGTGTTTCCATGATATTTTATCATGCTAGTTGGAATGAGATTAAATGTATGAGTGAACTCAACTTAGGTTACTTAAGTAGAGAGTGAACCATATAAAGTGATGAAAGTAGTTAGCTGCATAAGCCTACTCAGAGCTTGGCATTTGAGCAATGAGGTAGTGTATAGAAGCATAATGGATTTTCATTTGAGCCTATGTGAGGAATTAAGCCTTTATGGCTCCATTCTATAGTCATTTCATTTCCTTGTTTGTGTGATGCTTCCTTAGGTAATTACCTTCAGAACTTTCTTTAAATCGGTTTAAATCTACCGGATGCATGCTAGATAGAAATGATTAAGGCCCTTTATGTTTTAAGGCCCTTGGCTTAAATGATCTGCCCCTTATTATCCCTTGCTAGCCCCATTGAGCCTTTATTCTTTTGTTTTTTAAAATCACCCTATTTTTCAAAACCCATAAACCCCATTAGCTTGCCCAATCACAAGTTAATAGAGTGCTAAGTGATATTTTAGTTTAGGATTTTTTTTGCTTCAATTTTTTCCTTTCTGAGATGCTTTGAGCATATTTTAGTACTTCTACTCTTAAAACACATTGCATATAGTTGCTATTTTTTGTTCATTGTTTCTTTATTATGATAGAAAAAGAGAAAAGAATAAAATCAAATAATAAAAAAGGAAAAGAAAGAAAAGAAAAAGGAATAACATGTAGTAACATCAATAAGTGCAAAGTAGTAGTCATATCCATTTGCATTGCAAAGTAGTAATCATATCCATTTGCATATCTCAAATGTTTATCTTTTTCATCCTTTTGTACACTTAGTACTTTATAAATGCTTGTGATAAACCCCTAAAACCTTTTTGACCCACCTTAACCCTACCCACATTACATCTCGAAACAAAGTCCTTTTGATATATTTTAACATATAATCATTGTAAAGGAGAATTAATGTATTAGCAAGCCTACGATAGTGTGGTTTCCTATAAAAGTCTGAGCGAAAAACTAATCATCAAACACTTGATAAAAATGAGTGAAATCCATAAGGAAGGTCCATTTTGAGTTTATACTTATCTTTAAATGATTGTTTCATAAGTTGAGTTTGCTTATGTGCACCAATGAAAATTATTCATGATATGTGTAGTAGCTTGGCACTTGAGTTGGCCAAAGTTTGAGGGATTGCATGCTTTAATATTTGTGAAAACAAAGTGATAGAATTTTATTGGTTGTATTTGATTTTTGCTTCAGGATAAACAAAAGTTTAAGTGTAGGGATGTTGATATTTGTAGATTACATTGTGTGTTAGTGGATAGCTTGGTGTGTGTTTAGTTGTTAATTGGATTATTTAGTATGTGTTTAGGTTAGAATCGTGTTAGTTTGTTAAATATTTGTGTTTTACATGTTTTATGAGTTAAAGCATACTTTTGAGCTTTAATGTTATGTATTTGAGGTTCCTTGATGATTTTTCCACTGTTTCAAGGTCAATATCAAAGAATAGAGAAGTTTAGAGGGAACTCGAGCCATAACACAAGCCCACGATCATGGCATGTAGGCCACAATCGTGATAGAAGCACCAGGATTGGCAATCGTGACAGAGAGCTTACTCAAGGGCCACGATTATGACCAGCATCAGGACAAACACAGGGACACTTCCAGACTCAAGTTTTCAAGGGACTTTTTGGACCCCGAAAAAAACCCTAGGTGACTAATACACATACATATATTCAGCAGCCACCATTTGTACTTTTTCACTATTCATACGAAGTCACAAGCTTCTAGGTGCAAAAGGTGGGAATCAGGACTGATAATTAAGAGCTTTCATCAAGCTTCCATTTTCCAAGTTTTTAGATACAAAAAGGGAAGAAAGCTACCATTGTATTTGTTTTATTTTTGTTTTTTCAGTATGTTTTGTATTCTGGAGAATATGGATATGGTTGAACTTTTTCCTATTATGAGTGGCTGAATTTATTATAGAGATTGCGTTTAATTACTTGTTGAACTCCTACTTTATTGTTTTGAATGAATGAATGCTTTTGATAAATGTGTGCTTAAACCTTACAATATATTGAGAAATTGGTTTGGTAAATTGTGTAGGGTTGTACAATGAGAGTTGGAACCCTATAGACCTACATTTATTAAGTTAATTGATTAGTTAGAGAGAGATTTTGACTAATTAGTTGATTACCTATAGGATAGCTTCATAACTAGTTAAATTGGTGGACTGATTTTGTAGATTGAGAGATTGCATAGTCAATTCCATTTAATTTGGCTAGGGACATTTGATTACACCTTGAGAGAGGGTGATTGAAACATT
>JANQAP020001039.1:0-12111 GCA_026874005.2 Erythroxylum coriaceum | reverse complement strand
CTTTCTAAACTCTCGACCTCCCTTTGCTTTAGTTCTTCCACAGCTTTTGCAAGCCTGATTTGATTCTCATGAACCTCCTGATGTGAACAAGAGCAAGGACCACCATGGAGATGGCTTGCATGATGGGGGCAAGCTTGTCATTCTAATTGGACCTATGTCTAGAGCTAGGACCGAGAGACTCAAGGAGGCTCTCTATGTGCATGTGGGCCAATTTGTGGAGAGGATGGAATGCACCAAGCCTATTGGAGGAGAACTATCTGAATCGCAGCCCAAATTGATTCATTTATCTCAAATCTTTGGATTAAACTCACTTAGGACTTGAAGACCATTGTATTAGGCTACGTATTATTACTTAAGCCAAAAGGAGAGGCGCGTCTATAATTAGACTTGGGAGCGCGTTGGACCAGGCCTAGGTGTGTTTTTTTTATTATTCTGATTTGGATTTGTTTTAAGTTATTTATATTTTGGGCCTCCATGTATTTTAAGCCCAAGTCTTTTAGCATTAAGCCTAGGTATAAATACTTATGTTTTGGGGTTTTTGAGGAACTTTTGATCATATTATTTCTTGTGTGCGTTCGGCCATCTTGAGAGGAGAAACCCCTCTTGTTCTTTTCAACTTAGGAATTAAACATCACTTATCAACTGAATCAGATTTTGGCGTGATTTTGATCCTAAACAGCTATCTTGGTTTGTTCTTTACTCATTATCTAGGTTGCTCGAGGCAAGTTCTTCATGAAGTCTAGTAGGTAAATTTAAAATCCTGCGTATCAGATGTCATTTTAGTTAATTTGAATCTATCCTCTTCTTCTTTCCTTGAATCCCGACTTTTCAATCTTTCCATTCCGTGGTGCACGTTGGTATCAGAGCATTGGTGTGGAGGAGAATTCTTATTCAACTCTATCAAAATTCAAGAAACTGCCGCCCATCACTATCCAATTATCTTCAGTTCATCAATTCAGGTGTGAATTAGTTAATTTGGCCTAAGGTTTCTTCTTTTTCTTGTTTTATCTTCTATTAATATTTGACCTAGATCCGAAAAAAGTCCTAAAAAGGTCCAAAAAATGAAAAATGAAAAAAAGTTGGAAAAAAGTCAGAGAAAAAATCAGGAAAAAAAGTCCAGAAAAAACAAAAAAATCTAAAAAAAAATTTTCTTCGTTATACTCATATTTGCTAGTTAGTTCAAAATTTGTACACTCTTTTGATTCTTTTAATCAGTTGAGAATTGGTTTTGAGTGGTGAATTGAATTTCAAAAGGAATTGAGTAGTAAAAGGCAAGAATGTGTAAGCTTATTTGAGGGAGTGATTGCTGTGACTTAAGCACGAGGGGAGTGATATCAATTGAGTGAAACACGTGAGCGAGTGTGTGAAGTTGTTTATTACTAACCTTGTTTTGCAGGTATATCATTTTATCTACAATGTCATAGGGAGGTAGTAATGATGACAACCAAGGGAGAGATGCAAATATCGCTTTCACTTTGAGACCCATGCAGCAACAATTTGAGAGGTTTAATCTAGCCTTAACTGAAATTAGGGAACAGATGGATGAGCTCAGACAAGGGAGATGCGAGGAACCTCAGGGGAGGCATGCAGGTGTACGCCACCACCACCTCGTAGACCACCACCTTGGTATGAGCCAAAGGAGGATGACTTTGAGGAGGAGGAGTTTGAGATACACAGATCTAGGAGAGCTCAGAAAGTTGACCATTTAACAGGAGACCTTAAATTCATCAAGATGCAGATCCCAGCCTTTAAGGGAAGGAATGATGCAAAGTTTTTGAGTGCCATAATTTTTCTGAAGATAAAAAGATAAAGCTAGCCACTGTGGAATTTACAGATTATGCACTAATATGGTGGGATCAGTTGGTGACATCTAGGAGAAGAAATAGAGAGATGCCAATTACTACTTGGGACGATATAAAGGCATGCATGAGGAAGTGGTTTGTGCCTTCTTACTACTACATGGAGATGCACCAGAAACTTGTTAGGGGTTTAAATCAGTGGAGGACTACCACAAGGAGATGGAGGTTGCTATGATCTGAGCCAACATAGAGGAGGACCCAGAGGCTCCAATGGCTAGATTTTTGAGTGGACTCAATAGGGAGATAGCCAATGTTATGGAGTTGCAGCACTGCTTAGAGATTCAGGACATGGTGAACATGGCCATGAAGGTGGAGAAACAAATCAAAGTTAGAGTGGCAGCAAGGAATGGGACGAATTCTAGCCAATCATGGGGCTCAAAATGGCCTAAGAGAGAGGAGAAGTCGAAAGACAAGGGGGTGGACTTCAAGGAGACACCCAAAAGGCCGAATGTAGGATTTGACCCTAAAAGTACACCTGACACCCAAGCTTCTTCTAGTAAGCATTCTAGCATTAAATGTTTTAAGTGTTTGGGTACTAGATATATTGCATCTCAATGTCCAAATAAGAAAGTCATGATTATGAGGGATAATGGGATGATTGATTCGGAGGATAGTGGTAGTGAATCTAAGCTTGTTGTTGATAATGATTTTGAGGATGATAGTTGCTTTGAGAGATCTGTTATAGGGAAAGCACTAATAGTTAGGAGGGTACTGAGTGCTAGGGCCACAGATGAGGTTGTAAATTAGAGAGAGAATCTTTTCCATATGAGGTGTTTAGTTAGTGGGAAAGTATGCAATTTGATCATTGATTGGGGTAGTTGCACTAATGCAGCTAGTTAGACTATGGTACAGAAATTGGGTTTGACATGCAATAAACATCCAGAGCCATACAATTTACAGTGGTTCAATGATAGTGCTGGTGTGAAGGTGACTAGGCAGGTTGTAGTGCCATTTTCAGTAAGAAGATATGAGGATGAGGTGTTGTGTGATGTGGTATCAATGGAGGCTAGTCATATGTTACTTGGGAGACCTTGGTAGTTTGACAGGAGGGTAGCAAATGATGGGTATACCAATATGTACTCCTTTAAGTTTAAGGGAAGGAATTTCATTCTACTACCTTTATCACCTCATGAATTGTACCTAGATCAAATAAAAACAAGTAAAAGAGAGGAGGGTTCGGGTAGTGAGAACAAAAAAAGTGAAGAGAGAAAAGTGAGCTTGTTTGCTAAAGGACAGACATGAGGAGAGTAAATAGAGAGAAGAGAGCACTAGTAGTGGTGAGATATAGAGAGTGTTTAGTTTCTGACACTAACCCTCTTGATGCTTTGCCTAGTGTTTTTGCTTCTCTTTTGCAGGATTATATTAATGTCTTTCCTGAGGAGATGCCTAAGGGGCTGCCACCCTTGAGAGGCATAGAGCACCAGATTGATTTTGTGCCCGAAGCTCAGATTCTGAACTGCCCAGCTTATAAGAGAAATCCTGAGGAGACAAAGGGACTTCAAAAGCTGGTGGGTGAGTTATTGGAGAAGGGGCATGTGAGGGAGAGACTTGAGCCCTTGTGCAATGCCTGTGTTGCTGGTGTGGAAGAAAGATGGGACCTGGAGGTGTGTGTAGATTGCAGATTTGTCAACAAAATCACTGTAAAGTATCGCCATCCTATTCTTAGGTTAGATGATATGCTTGATGAATTGCATGGTGCATGTATCTTTACCAAAATTGATTTGAAAAGTGGATACCACCAGATTAGAATAAAACCAGGAGATGAATGGAAAACTGCTTTCAAAACTAAATATGGGTTGTATGAGTGATTAGAGTTATGCCATTTGGTTTAACTAATGCACCCAACACTTTTATGAGGTTGATGAATCATGTGTTGCATGCATTTCTTGAAAAATTTGTGGTTAATTACTTTGATGACATCTTGATATATAGCGCTAATCTTGATGAGCGTGTCGTGCATGTGAGACATGTTTTGGATGTATTGAGATAGGAGAAACTATATGCGAACCTTAAGAAGTGTACTTTTTGTATTGATAGGCTTGTATTCTTAGGGTTTGTAGTCAGTTCTAAAGGAGTTGAGGTTGATGAGGAGAAGGTGAAGGCCATCCAGGAATGGTCGACACCTAAAAGTGCTAGTGAGGTGAGGAGTTTTTATGGACTTGCTAGTTTCTATAGGAAGTTTGTGAAAGATTTCTCTACCATTGCTGCTCCTTTGACTGAAATAGTCAAGAAAGAGAAAGGGTTTACATAGGGTAAGGAACAAGAGCATGTGTTTAATTTGTTGAAAACAAAATTTTGTTATGCTCCTATTCTATGTTTACTTGACTTTGAGAAAGCTTTCAAGGTTGAATGTGTTGCTTCTAGTATTGGTATAGGTGTTGTGTTTTTGCAGGAAAACAAACCAGTAGCTTATTTCAGTGAAAAACTAAGTGGTGCACAACTCAATTATTTGACCTATGACAAGGAGCTTTATGCTGTGGTGAGAGCATTGGAGGTGTGGCAACATTACCTTCAACCCAGAGAGTTTGTCATTCGAACGAATCATGAGTCTCTAAAGCACTTGAAGGAACAGGGTAAGCTGAGCAAGAGACCTATCACTTGGGTGGAGTTTCTGGAGACATTTTTGTATGCACTACATTACAAGCAAGGGAAGAAAAATGTGGTAGCTGATGCTTTATCTAGGAGGTATTCCTTAAATTCTACTCTTAGTTCTAAATTATTAGGATTTGAGCAGCTTAAGGACATATATACTTCTGATAATGATTTTGCTACTGTGAATGTTGCTTGTGAGCATGTTGCATTCCAAAAATTTTATAGGCATGAATATTTGTATCATGGTAATCAACTATGTGTGCTTAATTGTTCTTTATGTGCTTTATTTGTGCATGAGGCCCATAGTGGTGGTTTGATGGGTCATTTTGGGGTTACTAAAACTTTGGATATTTTGCATTAACATTTCTATTGGCCTGGTATGTGCCAAATGTATTGCATGTAGATAGGCAAAATCTACTATTAAACCCCATAGATTGTATACCCCTTTACCTGTGCCTTCTGAACCTTGGGTTGATATTTCTATGGGTTTTATTTTAGGATTGCCTAAAACAAAGAAGGGGTATGATAGCATCTTTGTTGTTGTTGATCGATTTAGTAAGATGGCACATTTCATTGCATGCTATAAGACTGATAATGCTGTGCTTGTTGCTGATTTATTCTTTAGGGATATTGTTAGATTGCATGGTATTCCTAGGTCTATTGTTTCGGATAGAAATGCTAAATTTTTTAGCCATTTTTGACGTGTTCTATGGGAAAAGTTGGTACTAAATTGCTTTATTCTACTACTTGTCATCCACAGACAGATGGACAAATTGAGGTTGTTAATAGAACCTTATGTACCTTGTTGCGTGCTGTAGTTGGTAAACATTTGAAAACTTGGGGTGATTGTTTGCCATTTATTGAGTTTGCATATAATAGATGTGTGCATTCCACCACAGGTTATTCACCTTGGATTTGGTATTTTTACCCTTGCATGAGTTGTCTAGTACAGATGGCAAGAGGAAAGCCGAGATGGTTAAGGACTTGCATGTGAAGGCAAGATAGCACATTGAGCGTAGAAACAGGGTGTATGTGAAGCAAGTCAACAAGGGACGAAAGTTGGTGACTTTTAAACCTGGAGATTGGGTTTGGGTGCATCTGAGGAAGGAGAGGTTTCCTACCTACCAGATATCGAAGCTAGATCCTAGGGGTGATGGTCCGTTCCAAGTGTTGGAGAAAATAAATGACAACGCCTACAAGATTGACCTGCCAGGTGAGTATTCTGTTTCTGCAACTTTTAATATTACTGATCTTTTTCCTTTTGATATGGATTCAGATTCGAGGACGAATCTTCTTGAGGAAGGAAGGACTAATGTGAGTAGGAGCAAGGACCACCATGGAGATGGCGTGTCCGATGGGGGCGAGCTTGTCATTGCAGTTGGACTATATCCAGAGCTAGGACCGAGAGACTCAAGGAGACTCTCTATACACATGTGGGCCAATTTGTAGAGAGGATGGAGTGCACCAAGCCTATTGGAGGAGAGCTATCTGAATCACAGACTAAATTGATTCATTTATCTCAAATCTTTAGATTAAACTCACTTGGGACTTGAAAACCATTGTATTGGGTTGTGTATTATTACTTAAGCCAAGAGGAGAGACGTGCCTATGATAAAACTTGGGAGCGCATTCGACCAGGCCTAGGTGTGTTTTTTTATTATTCTAATTTGGACTTGTTTTAAGTTATTTATATTTTGGGCCTCTATGTATTTTAAGCCCAAGTCTTTTAGCATTAAGCCTAGGTATAAATACTTTTGATCATAAACAACTTTTGATCATATTATTTCTTATGTGCCATCGACCATCTTGAGAGGAGAAGCCCCTCTTGTTCTTTTCAACTTAGGAATTAAACATCACTTATTAACTGAATCAGATTGTGGCGTGTTTTTAATCCTAAACAACTTTCTTGGTTTGTTCTTTAAAGTCAAGTAGGTAAATTTGAAACCTTGCATATCATATGTAATTTTAGTTAATTCGAATCTATCCTTTTCTTCTTTCCTTGAATCCGAACTTTTCACTCTTTTCATTCTGTGGTGTGCGTTACCTCCTTTGGCAGTAGAGGACCTAAAACATAAGTCAGATATCCTATTTTGAATGAGTACCTATTCTTATAGCCATCATGGAACACTCGCCCATCATATTACCAAGTTCTCCCCAACAATAGATGACCTGCTTGAATTGGTATTACATCACACAAAACCTCATCTGAATATCTAACAATGGAGAATGCAACCATAAGTTGCTTTTTCACCTTCACTTACCTGCATTCATTGAGCCATTGTAGCTTGTATGGGCTAGGATGTTTGATAATAGGCAACCCTAACTTCTCCACCAAAACTGTACTAGCTACATTGGTGCAACTTCCTCTATCTATATCATACTAATCTTACCATTTATTAAGCAATGGGTATGGAAGATATTTTCTCTCTACTCATCCACCCCAATCTTCTCTTGCACATTAAGAGCATTCCTAACCACAAGGGCTTCAGCTTGGACAGATTTTTCCACCTCCACATCACTACAATCCTCTAATGGAGGCATTTCTTCATCTTCACTCTCTTGAGATTCAATTCCCCCATCATCCCTCAAAAGTATAATTTTTCTGTTTAGGCATTGAGAAGCTATATGACTAGATCCCAAACATTTGAAACAATTGATATCTCTATGCTTAGAATGTGTATTAATAGCATTAGAGTTAGAATTGGTACCTGTAGAGGCTGTCCCCTTATCATATTAACCATTTCCTCAATTTCCATATAATGATGCAACTCCACCACATTGGCTATATCTTTGTTCAAACTAGCAAGAAACCTTGACATGGTGGCCTCCCTATCCTTTTCAATATTAGCCCTAATCATGGCTATTTCCATCTCCTTATGACAATTCTCTATGCTCTTAGTACCTTGTGTTAAAGATTGAAGCCTTTGGTGCAACTCCCTGTAGTAATAGCTAGGCACAAGCGTTTCTTCATTATGGCCTTCATTTCTTCTCATGTCTCAACAGGCCTTTCATTAACTCTTCTTCTACTCAATAGCAACTGATCCCACCAAACAGCAGCATAATGTGAGAATTCAACTGCCGCCAACTTCACCTTTTTCTATTCTAAGTAGTTGTGGCAAGCAAATATCATCTTAACTTTCCTTTCCCCCTCTAGGTAGGCATCTGCATCATTTTTCCCTTGAAAAGGAGGTATCTTCATCTTGATGCTACCAATATTCTTATCCACTCTTTCGAATTCTTCTTCCCTTCCTCTTTTATTTCTTGCTATATTACCACCTCTAAATCTTCCCCTACTATATTGTCCAACTTTGCCTTGATTTCTGCCCCTACGCCACTCTTCCTCATCATCCTCATCAAAATCATCATACTCTTCATAATTGTATGTGTTTCAGATCAGAGTAGTAGTATCTCTTTTATTTCCCGAATCTCCTCTACCAGCAAATTGTGATTCCTCCTTCAATCTCTCAAACCTTTCTTCCATATCATCAAACCTCGAGTTAAGCCTCTCAAATTGACGATACATGTCTTGCAAAGTGAAGTTCTGATCTGTTGGATTCCCTTGATCTTTCTTCATTGCACTATTATCACTTTCATTAGACATGTTAAAAACCTACAAGAAAATGTTAGAAAGCACCTCACTAGCACTCCCTCACGTGTTTCACTCTAGAACAAAATTTTTACCACTCGTGTTTCATACAAAATATGGGCTTTTCACTAGATAGGCTCACACTCTATTGCCTTTTACCTCTTAAGTGATGCCTTGAACGTTGCTCTTTAGAAACCAGTTCAAGAAATAACAAGGAAATGGCAAACAACACAAATTAATTAAAAAAGAACAAGATAAATCCTAACAAGAAAACAAAAAGAACAAAAACTAGAAGCAAATATAATAACAGACAGCAACAAATTTTCTATGCCAATACACGAATGAAGAATGTGTATGCAATGATTCTTATAAGTAATTGAACAATAAGATTGCAAGATTGTCTAACTCAATGTGTTAGAGGTAAAGATAGGCACAAACAAGAAATTAAACAAAGAAACAAAGAAACAAAGAAAGACACACCAATTATAACTAAACTCACCAAAAACCTGGAACTTAGAGGAACAAGTTCAAATCTGCCCCTAATTGAAAGATAGGTAATTCAATGTGTTTTAATGGTTATTGCACACAAATTAGGTTAATTTGAGTTTACAACCTGAATTTATGCAAAAGAAATGATTGTCAATTCTGGATTGATAAGAATTGCATATATGATTCAAAGAAAACTATCTTGATCAATTTGAAATTTTCTCTCTTCTTTTTTTTCACGATTTCTTTCTTTTATGATTCCTTTTTCTTTCTTTTTCACATTTTTTCTTTTTCTCTGATTTTTTATTTAGGTCTGAATATCAAGAAAGCAAAGATTCAATAAAAAAACAAGAACATGAATTAAAAAACAAGAATTCAAAAAGACACAAAAGAACATGAAAGGTCAGATTTGTCACAACAAAAAGAAACGAAAATTTCAAAGAAAAAAACTAGAAAGCATAAAAGGATATGTATGAGTTCAATAGAATTAAGCCAAAGCTTTGATACCAAGATGATACAGAAACTCCAAGAAATCTTAGTTCTTGAAACCCCCTAATTCTATTGGTTCATTAACCCAATTTTCTATCTGAAGAACATGCTAGATCAAACCTCAATTTCGTGAATTGAGACCCAACCCCAAAGAAATCAGAAACTAATTCACGTTGCAAGTACTTACTTGTAGTTGCAAATTAATTTCTTGAAGTAACCAAGGCAATCACGCCTCTCTTGAAGAAATCTAAATTTTGGAAATTTCATTAATCAAATGACACAAAAGTTGTATTACAGCCCTCATCTCATTCTATTTATATTGTAGAAAATAAGATGACCTAAACTTCTAAAGCAAACAATGGGCTTAATACAAAAAGCCCATAAAATAAGTTCAAAACTTAAACTAAATAAATGCAAACAATGGGCTTAATACAATCAGCCCATAGAACAAGTTCAAAATTTAAACTAAATAAAAGCAAATAAATTACAAACCCAAATAATACAATCAACTCTTTTATAAGAGATATTGAGCTTGTTTTCAAAATTGGCTAAGTACTAGCCTCTTCACGCCTCCCTTAGCAAAATTACAAGCTTTGGCATGCTTTGGTCTTCCTCCATGGATGTCTTGGCCTCATCATGAATTTGAGATGTGATTAAGCCTTGAACAAATCCTTGTATAGCTTGCTTGAGATTTGAAGCTTGCTGCCTTCTAATTGGTCCATTAGACATAGGAAGCTTGTCTTATTGAGTAGTGTTGTAGCGTTGAACCTCTTTGCCAAGGCTGGTTGTATCAGAAACAATCTCTCTACTAGTTGGCTATGTAGTACTAGTCCTCCCTAGATCCTGTGCCTCTGAGGGATTTCTACCGAGTGTTGTTGTTGTTGTATCTATAGGTTGTTCATGATTTCTCTGCCTAAAAAACAATTTGATCCCACCAAATTATAGCATCATCAATAAACCCCACAACAGGTAGTTTTACCTTTTTCTTCTTGGAGTAATTGTGGAAATAAAAAACAAGCTCCACCTTCGTTTCCCAATCCAAGTATGCATCAGGATCATTTCTCCCTTGGAAGGGTGGAATCTTCATTTTGATGCTAACCAAATTGCAATCAACTTCTCCATCTTGTCTCCTCCTATCTCGTCTAACATCCCTCCTGTGGATTTTAGATCATAACTCAAACAATAAATCTCATGATTTCATAAGCATACAAGATCCTACGCATGTTACTAAGAATGGTAGGATGATAAAGTAACTTGAAATGTAGCTGAATAACTCCTTGTATGCCTGATGTTTTGCCTCCCTTGTGGAGATCCACCATGGCTTCTCCTTCTTCTACAACTCATTGTGGTTGGAATGGATGGAGTAGACCGATCTCATCATAATGCACTAAGGTCAAAAGAGTTGCTAACTTGTGAAAGTAGCAATCCTTATGGTTCACCCACAATGCTCTTAATAAGCTTAACAACTATTTTATGGGAGAGTGCTTCAATGCATGAAGACTTGAAAGAAGGGAGTGTTTTTTGGCTCAAAGATGGGAGAAGAGTGTAGTGTTCGACCAAAAAAAAGAAAAATTCTCTCAAAGGAACTACGAAATTCCCTTTTATAGGCCACCAAAATGTTCCTTTGAAGAGTCAAGACTCTTCCAAGAGTTATGTGATACAACTACCCTTGGCAAGGATGGCAAGGAGATTCAACACCATAACCCTACTCAACAAGACAAGCTTTCTATGTCTAGTAAACCAATTACAAGGTAGCAAGCTTCAAAGCTTAAGCAAGCTATGCAAGGATTTGTTCAAGGCTTAACCACATCTCAAATTCATGATGAGGCCACAACATCCATGGAGGAACACCAAGGCATGCCAAAGCTTGTAATTTTGCTAAGGGAGGTGTGAAGAGGCTATTACTTAGCCAATTTTTGAAGACAAGCTCAATATCTCTTTAAAAAGGGTTGATTGTATCATTTGGGCTTGTAATTTCATTGCTTTTATTTAGTTTAAGTTTTGAACTTGTTTTATGGGCTGATTGTATTAAGCCCATTGTTTGCTTTTATTTAGTTTAAGTTTTGAACTTGTTTTATGGGTTGATTGTATTAAGCCCATTGTTTGGCTTTAGAAGTTTAGGTCATCTTATTTTCTACAATATAGATAGAATAAGATGAGGGATGTAAGACCAGTTTTTGCGTCTTTGATTAATAGAATTTCCAGAATTTGGATTTCTTCAAGAGAGGTGTGATTGCCTTATTGTTTACTTCAAGAAATTGATTTGCAACAACAAGTAAGTACTTGCAACATGAATTAGTTTCTGATTTCTTGGGGATTGGGTCTCAATTCACGAAATTGGGGTTTGATCAAGCATGTTCTTAGGATAAAAAGTTGGGATAATGAACCAATAGAATTAGGGGGGTTTCAGGAATTCAGATTTCTTGGAGTTTTCGTATCATCTTGGTATCAGAGCTTTGGCTTAATTCTATTGAACTCATATGTATCTTTTTATGCTTTCTTGTTAGTTTCTTTGAAAATTTCGTTTCTTTTTGGTTGTGACAAATCTAATCTTTCACATTCTTTTGTGTCTTTTTGAATTCTTGTTTTTGAATTCGTGTTCTTGTTTTCTTTTAGTGAATCTTTGTTTTCTTGCTCTTTAGACCTAAATAAAAAAATCAGAAAAAAATGTGAAAGAAACAAACAAAGAAAGAAAACGGAATCAGAAAAGAAAAAATTTGAAAAAAGAAAAAGGAATCAGAAAAGAAAAAACATGAAAAATGAAAAAAGAAAGAAAAGGGAATCAGAAAAGAAAGAAATCGTGAAAAAAACAAAAAAAGAGAGAAATTTTCATATTGATTAAGATAGTTTTCTTTGAATCATATATGCAATTCTTGTCAATCCAGAATTGGACAATCAATTATTTTGCATAGATTCAGGTTCTAACTCAAATTAGCCTAATTTGTGTGCAAGAATCTTTAAACCACATTGAATTATCTATCTTTCAATTTAGGGTAGATTTGAACTTGTTCCTCTAAGTTCTGAGTTTTTGGTGAGTTTAGTTATCATTGGTGTGTCTTTCTTTGTTTCTTTGTTTAATTTCTTGTTTGTGCCTATCTT
>JANQAP020001032.1:0-12111 GCA_026874005.2 Erythroxylum coriaceum | reverse complement strand
TTTCCTAATTTCTCCGATTGATCTCACGTGTACCAATTTCTATGGTTCAACCCTTTGTATGGAAACGGGATGTTACAGGGGAGCCTTCCAAGCTAGTTAAGGTTTTTGATGCAAGGAGATCATGTATCTCCATTCCTCTTTACCTTAAATATGGAAGTATGTACAAGAATTATTAGATTGATTAACAATTAGGAGAGGCATCTTAAATTTCATTCAAAATGTAAGAAGCTAAAGATTTACATTTTATCTTTTGCAGATGATCTAATCTTATCCTTAAGAGATTATGTTAATTCTATAAGTGCATTGATAATTGTGATGAATACATTTAAAGAGCTTTTGGTTTTATCCATCAATAAGGATAATGGTTAGGTGTTTATCTCTTTGAGTGCCTAATAATATATAGATTGATATTCCACTTTGGCAAGTTTGAAAACTATAAAGTGTCCTTTTATGTACATAGACATTCCCATCTACTTGAAGATACCTTCATACAATAACTTTCATCCTTTAATTGAAAGGATACAAAGGAGAATCACAAGGTGGTTCAATAAAATCCATATTTAACAGGTAGAATTTAACTTATCAATTCTATTTTGAATAGCCTTCATGTTTATTATTACTCCTATATTATGTTCATTATAAGAATAGTTAAGACAATTGAGAAGTTATTGAGAAGATTATTTTATTCAGGGGACATTACTAAATATGCTATACCTAAAGTTAAATGGAGTGAACTATGTATTATAGGGTATGAAGAGACTTATGAATATCTCCAATCATAATCACCTACAAAGTTCTCATGACTAAAATAATTTAGAGGCTACTCACCAATAAGCAAGCAATTCAGGTCAAATGGATTCATGCATACTATCTAAGTAATTTAAGTTTGTAGGACATAAAGCCTAGATACAATTCCTCTTAGACTATGCTTTATATTCTCAAATTAAGGGAGTCAATAAGGCTAGAGATCAAACACAGGGTTGGTAATGGAGACTCCATAAACTTATGGTATAATAACTTGACCAATTTAGGTCTTTTAAGCAAGGTCACAAAGCTTAATCCTCTACAAAACATATTCCCAGATAATGTATCAGTTAAAGAATTCCTCAATTATAGACCAATATATTTTAAATTACTATAAAGGATTCCTCTCATAAACCATTGCCTAAATATAGTTCTGATCCCTGATAAGGAGTACACTATATCATGAATAGGAATTCATTTGGTAGCTTCTCTAACTCTCCTTCTATGATATTGCTAATGAATCATACTCAAATGATTAAATGGAACAAATTAGCTTGGTTTCAACAAGCTAGCCTTAGAGCCTTCATCCCTTGCCTTGTGATAAAGGAGAGGTTGATCATTTATGATAATATTAGAGGATTCTTGGATATGCTAACCACTTGTTCAATATGAATTAAGATTATCAATCAATTGATCAATTTTTTTTCTTTAAATGCAACATTTATTCCTACATTAAGAAAGGAATACTATAACTTTGTAACTTAAATCCCCCTCTATCGAAATGGGATGATATTATTAATTCATCAAACTAAATCACAAAGTTTGCAATAAAGACCAACTACTTTATAAACTATCCTTAAGACATATTGTCAATGTTATATAAATAGAAAGAAATTTGAGGATTTTTATAAAGCAAAATAATCATAGAGGAATTGTTCTTCAAGATCTAGTTCGTTCAATTAAGGAGTAACTGATGGTGCAAAGGATACTTTTCAGGTTTAGTAAATGTATTGTTGCATTTTAGAACTTGCCTCTTAGATACTAAGGTGTGAAGTTTAGACTTTAAAGGGACATTCTCATTACAAATTAAAGTTACATTACTTAGGCATTATCTTCATCTGTGATTATTCCATCTTAATCTAACTGAATAATAAAGGATGAGACTTCTCACAAGATGGAATTTCATTAGGTTGTTTTTTAATATGGTTTGTTCAAGTCACGTATCTGGTTTAAAGGCCTTATAACCTTATTTTCCATTCCTTATGGATTGTTAATGCAATTCTTTTAATTTATGTAAAATAAATGCTTTCAAGTTTCTCGCTTCCCTTTCTAAATTGGACAATGGGTCGTTGAAGGCCTTGACCTCCTTTTCCAATGTTTCATTCACATAATTTAATGCATCTAAGTTATGATTATCATTAATGATCAAACTCTTAGATTCTTTCATTCTATATAATTCACTATATTTTTTTCATTTACTTTCAAGCCTCTTTAAGTTTAGAAGTTAGCTTCCTCCTTTACATACCTGTAATTTCAAGGCCCTAAACCAATTTTTCATATGAAAATTCAAAATCATTACCATTATCACTATATTTAGAGTTAGAGAGTACATCATCATCATCTTCATTCATAAAGCACATATGAGCTATTTTTCCTTTTGAATGCCGACTTTTGTAATCACTTTTGTCATTGCATATGGAGGCTTTGCTAATGCTATCGCCTGCAACCAAATCAATACTAGCTCTAGCAATAAAAAATGTAGTTAGTGAAGAGTTGAGATCATTTTCACAAGGATATTTAACGATAAATGTTATACAAATTGAAAACTAAAACAAATTAGGAGAAGGGGTTGAATCAACGTAAATTTAAGAAATTAAAAATGGCAAAAATTGAAAATTAACAAAATAATCATATCTGGAAATTTAGTAAACAACCCTTGGTTTTGGGTCACCTACGTTATCAAACTAATATGGATCCTCGATATAAAACTCAGTTCATTAACAAACATTCATTGGGTAATGTTTTGTCTTAAGATTAAATGAATAGAAACATATATTCTAAACATTCTTATTAGTCAACTTAGATACGATCTTAAGTTTAATTGATTAATAGCTTTAAGAACTAAGAAACCAATGAACAAAAGAACACACGTATGACATGCATTTAATCAAGTTAAGTGTCTTCTTAGAATTTCCAAACCCTAACGTAAAGATGGTAATCCTAATTGCCACTTTAGATTAGCAAGACTGAACGTCAAATCCTACTAATCTGGCTATAAATTAAACAAATCAATTTTTAATTGTGCATCCTAGAAATCAATCAATTCAATCATGAAAAGCAATTTGGAAGACATTTACTATTCATCACTGAAATAAACTTTATTTAGAAATCTCACACATACTAGATGATAACATGATTTCCTTCAACCAAGAAAAAGAATTTAGCTACTCATAATAAAAGTAAAAACCAACAGAAGAATAGCAAAATAAAAAGTCTCCATCCCTAGTCTTTTTCCAAAAAAATACAAAAAATCCTAAAAACCAGAAAAACTATTGCAGAAAACATAAAACTAAAAATTGCTCTCCAACGTGAACAATGAATCCTTTTAATGATTTTCAATCTCCTCTCTTTTCCCTCCTTTCGTAATCTTCAGCAGATACACTCCCCATATATTCAGGTCGTAGATCCCCATCAGTAAGGCAACAACTCGATTCTCAAAATCATGAAGATCTTAGGTGGATCAAATCTGATTTCAAATCAGATTCTGCAGATAATATTTTTCCTTGCACATACCCACGCTTAGTCAATTATTTTTCTACCAGCTGAGAATTCGAATTGTCTTTACTTTCCTTGCATCTTTTTTATCCAATTTCTTCTTTCATGTTGAAAATCATATGAGAACAATTAAGAAACAAGTCCGTAAATTTTGAATAATAATTTCAACACATTAAAGAGATTTATATTCAAAATTAGCACCAAAATGACAACTTAACAGGCTCTAAGTTCCTTCTTTTTTTCCATCTTCTATTTTCTCATGTTTCCCATTTTCACGAGAAGAGGGCATTGAGACTTTATGTGTTTAGGTTTCCTATATGAAAAAATAATTTTAATTGATTTATATTTTGAATCTACCTTTCCACCCTTAAAGTCCTTTATTTTTCAGAAGTTCTTTCTCATAAAAAACATATTGAATTTTTAGATAAGTCCTCCTCATCACTTTCAATAGTTGATGACTCTTCTTTTTCACTTAATTCCTCCTTGGAAGCCTTTAAAGCTAAGCTCTTCCTTCTTGGATCCATTACGTCTTCATGTTCTTTCTAAAATGTTAGGGTTAAACTTGTCGATTGGTGTAAAACTTAAGGTCAAAATTGACCCTTTTACTGAGGCAAAAATGTTAGATTCATCAAGATAAAAGATTGAATAGCTTTATAAAACAAAGTAATCAATGTATTTCAGGAACCTAAATAAGCTTGGTCCCTAGATTATTTGGTTCCTTAGTTTCTTTTCAACCTACACTTTCAAAGTTTTGCTTAACATCCTTTGTTTGATAAAGCAAAATTTATCAATAACTTATCAAAAAAATGAAATACAATTTTATATGAGTAATGATGACGCATAAATGCATTACTTAGAATTCTAAGTGTACAGGCATAATAAGGAAGTTTTCTTTGGACGTTAAATGTGTTACTTGGTCTCCTAGGATGGCGAAAATTCCTACCATAATTATTTATATCATGCCTACTATAAATGACAGCATCATGTATTCTTCTATATTGGTGTGAGTGGGTTTGCATATTATCATAAAAATTATGTCTATTCTTCCTTTGAGAGTATTGAACGCTATACCTAGATTGTGAGCTATATATGAAAGCATGATGTTTGTTCTTAGGTTGAAACTTAGTGAATGTGCCATGTGCAACTATATGTTTGGATGTGGTTGTTTTCTGCTCATTTGTCATTTTAGGTAATGGTTCTTCACTATGTAAATGTTTTCCTTTGACAAAAGTAGTTTTAGTATTGGAAACACTTTTATATTTATATCCAATTCCTTGTTTATCATTATAACTCTTTTAAGCTCCTAACATGTTTTCAAGTTTCTCATTTTCCTTTGTAAATTTTCATAAAGAGTCCTTAAAAGCATCAATTTCCTTTTTCAATGTTTCATTATGACACCTTAACACATCTAAGTCATGATTGTCATCAATAATACCATTTTTGGATGCTTTAATGCTATGCAATTTATTTTTTATCTTTTAATTCTCACTCATGTATGCATCCTACTATTTTTAACTTCCCTAAGTTTGGAAGACAATTTCTTCCTTTTCTTACTCATGATTTCTAAACTTTTGACTAATTCATCATATATCAAAATCAACATCATTATCATTATAAGAATTAGATAGGCATATCAATGGGTCGGGCCAGGAGTGGCTCATGGTCAGTCTGTGATTTTTTAAAGGAAAAAATTCAAAACGACGTCATTTCGAAAAAAATGGGTGAACCATGGTCGGCTCGTAGTCCACCCGTGACCCGACCAACCCAGGTCAAAAATGGACCGGGCTGGGCAGACTGGGCTATAATTGCCATGCCTAAAATTAGTGTTAGATATTACCTCATCATTTTCTATAACAGTAAAGCACATATGAGTGATCTCTTCTTCCGAATGCTTGCTTTTGGATTCACTTGTGTCACCCCAAGTTGATGCTTTTGGTGCCTTCTTGTCCTTTTTCTCTTTTTTTATATTTTCTCCCACACTTCTCATTATCTTTGAGTTAAGGACATTGTAACTTTATATGTCCAGGTTTTCTAAATTCAAAGCAAGTAATATTAGATAATTTATGTTTTAAATCACTTTTACCTTATTCGAAGTCCTTTCTTTTAAAGAATTTCTTCTTTAAGAACTTTTTGAATTTTCTACTAAGTAAGCTAATGTATTCTTCTTTGCTTTCACTAGTTGATATCTCTTCCTCTTTGTTTCATTCTTCTTTTGAGTATTTGAGCGCTAAATTCTTTTTCTTTGAAAGTGTCATATCTTCTTATGTCTTTTGGAGTCTTATTTCGTATGTGAGGAGAAAATCAAGTTCCTCTAATGGTAGTATTATTAGATCCTTAGCTTCTTGTATAGCTATCACTTTAGCTTGCTACATCTTTGGAAGTGACCTAAGCAACTTTCTTACTAATTCAACATTAGTATAGGTCTTTCCAAGATCTTTGAGATCATTAATAATATCGACGAATTTAGTATACTTGCTAAAGATGCTTTCAGCATGCTTCATTTAAAACAACATAATCTGTTTTAATGCTTACTTTGTTTTCCTTAACTTGATTTATGTCTTTATGAGTAATTTTCAATGTATGTCAAATTTCATAAGTCGTTTCACACATAGAGACCCTATTAAAATTTTTTCTTCCTAAAACATAAAATAGGATGTGTATGGCTCTACTATTTGAGGATATTAATCTCCTATCTTGTTGTTCCCATTCTTCCATTAATTTGGCTACCTTTTATTATCTACAATTTTCGTAAGGATAAAGGGACCATTATAATCTATTTCCTATAAGTCTACATTTTTTATCATTAGAAAGAATCTCATCCTAGTTTTCCAATAAATATGATCATTTCTATCAAAGAAAGGTAGTCTACTAATACTTTGTATCTTTTAGGTGAATGATGATGATGATGCTCCTAAATATGTCATTACGATCTTTATTATAGGATTTCATTAGAAATACTTGCCTAATGGACCCACTATGATACCACTTATTAGTACCTAATGGCACCCAAGAGGGGGGTAAATTGGGTGTTTATAAAATTTAACAAATTTTCTAACTATTGCACTCAATTAATAACAATCAATATAAACAAGGATGAGAAAATTACTTAATAGAAATTAATTAAACAATTGAGTAACAAATTAATCAAACCGTTTTATAGTGGCTCAGTAAACAACTCTTGCCTACGTCCACTCCTAAAACTCTTCTTATAATTCCACTACAATTTTTCTATCAAGGCAAAGAATAACCTTTCTTACAATCTTCTTCCAAGGTGAAGAGGAGCCTCAATACTACTTGGATCATGCTCTAAGTATAATGTTCAACACCATAACAAAGTATTACAAATTAGAAATATCTCACTTATTCACTTGATAACTCTAAAATGGCTAACTTGCACAAATATGACACAATGATGCTCAAATGATAGAAAAACTCTTTGAAATGTGTATCTACAACACCCAAAACTTTCTTGATGCTAAAACTAATGAGAAATTCCCTATTTATAGCGTTTTGGGACCTAAAGTAACTTTTGCAACCAAGAACTAGTCGTAACAATAGCTATATATTGTATATATATTGCTTGACTAGTATAGCATAGTGATTGATAAATACATCAATCAATATTGCTACAAACTCATGGTACATCAATTTTAACAATTTTAACCTATATTGGTCAACCATTAACCTATATAGGTTAGCCAATTACTCAAAAAAAATGATTTTAGCAATTTTAAATGCTTATAACAAATTTGTTTAACCAAAATACGATTAAAATACTTCCCAAAATATTCCCCAAGATTATTTGAAAGATCAATAGACTTTGGTATTAAAATAAAAAACTTTAATGTCTCATAATGAATGTAAAGACTCATGCAATAAAGTAAGATGAATGATTATGCATACGAGCCCATAGGATTATCTAATTACCAAAGTGAGCTTACAAATGTTAATACAAAATGTGAAATAACCTTTATGAGTCTTGATCTTCTTTTATTCTTATTTCATCTTTATTTGACTAGTTGCAAAGTTTAACTTTTCTTTATCTTTATACATTATCTTTTTAAGTATATAGCTTTATTTTGTACTAATATTATTTTTTATCAAAATAATACACACATTATTAGTAATTATATTTTGTTATAATCGAAACATTAATTAGAACCTCTTTTGATTCAACACCATAAAACATGTTTACCTTTCATTCTCCGCAGGGCTTTGTTTTGTTAGCAATTACATTCGATATAATTTTAAGGCCCAAATTACCGGAGATATCGAATGAAGATCTTCAATCGTTGTTATATTTACATTAGGACCATAAAAGAAGCGTGGATCAAGACCGTCCACACCTAGCGCTTTGAGAGGGTTCGTGCTCTTAACAACATTAAACACCTCAGCATCTTTAACAGTGGGGATTATGGAACTTGATCCTCTGTGCCACCTACCATGTGCCAATCCTGTGCCACTTTATCCTAGCCATCCATTTATGTGGGTCCTCACATAAATGGATGGCTAGAATGAAGTGGCACAGGATTGACACATGGTAGGTGGTGGCACAGAGGATTTGGGTTGTGGGGATTATAGCCGAGGACATCTCCATAAGTGATTTGAGGAGACTTTGAATCGAAGGGTCATCAATATGCTTACTTCAGTAGCATAGACCCTTCTGAAACGGTCACGTATTTTTGTCTTAAGAGCTTCAATTCTTCTTGATCCAAGTTTACATTATATTCTCACTAAAGCTCTCTCTAGTTCCTCTAGGTGGACATTCTCCTGTTGAGCCAATGGCCTTTGTTTTATTGTATACCCGTTAAACATCGCCAATGTTTTCTTCTTTTCTGTGCAATGTTAAAAAACACTTGTCTACTTAAATATAATGACTCCTCCTCCATCTTTTAGAACCACAAAGGTAAAATTCAAAGAAGTATCACCCCAAACACCTCTGATGGTCTCAAACTTAAACATCTTGGTTGGAGGTCTCGTAGCACTCTTAGAAGCATCTAGTGTATACTCTTAAAGACCCTCCCCGTCCAATGGTTCAGGTAAAAGGATTCCTTGAAAAACCCAAGTCCAACAATTGAGGAGCCCTCCCTTTTCTCATAATGATGAAGAATATGATTAAAATCGTCGATGAGTAGTCAAGGACCGTTACAGAGATCCTAATTCGAACTAAGAAAATGCCACAAGCCCACAACCAGTCTCTGAAGCTCATTAAAGGGTTAGCATAAATCACGATAAGACTCCAAACAACTGTAGATACAGCGACAAGTTCCATTTCCATGTGTTGGTCAGAAACCTTAATGTCCTTCAGACTAACACTCTTATCTTTCCACGTAATCCAAATCCCTTCCGAAATCCATTCTCTTTAACTTTAACCCGCATTGAGAAACTAAACCCAGCCTTTTCAATGGGTTTAAGGGCCTTAAAGGCATTATCTTTTTGGTTTTGCAATAGCCACAGTATCAGTATCAGGGCAGTGGATATCCTACTTATCCTTCAAATTTCTGCAAATAATTTGTGCCAACACTGCAGACATTCCAAAAAAGGATTCTCTCATATCCAAAAGCAACTTAGACCGAAAAACATAAGGCAAAAGATGATAAAAGGGACACCAGAAATAATGCTTATTTTGTGGGATCCTTTTGCCTCTAGGTCGGTATTGGACATATTAGTATTATCGGTCCTTTGGCACAGCTTTGTTTATCCACATTCATAATCTCCAAGGGAGGATTGGTCGAAAAGGGTGGGGACTGGGACTAGCTCACTGAACTAACTGTTCGTCGCCCAATACCACAAGAGTCTCCTGTTCATGAGAGGATCCAGATTTAAGATTTTGTGCCCCCAGTTTAAGCTTTGATTTCTATTTGGGTACAGCGAAAATACTTCATACTTCCAAATCACCTAAAGTAAAAAAATTTAGACGTGCTTGATTTAAAATCTTGTAAAACTTTTCTTATCAAACTATCTACACAACAGAAAAAAAAAAAAAAAAGAACTCTATGAACTCTACTTTTTTAGAATTTAGTTCTAATTAAAATTAAACTATTAATTATAATTAAATTCATCCAATATTTTATTCTTAAAAGGTTCCATTGTCATCCAAACATCTTTTATCTGCGAAACACGGAAAATTTGTTAGATCCGGCAAATAGAAATAAAGAATAAAGGAATTCTTATTTCTCTTCTAACAAGGTAACCTTAGTAGTCTTCGGTTCGGGAGATTTTCTACTGTTCTTAGGTTTTAGCTCAAGAGGAAAGGTAGGAGCTAGAAGGTTCAATATCATGTCATATAAAAAAAGATTTTAAAAAGTAAGAATTCATAGAAGAAATAAAGGTAAGAAAAGTTAGAGAAAGTTAGATATTAACGCTAATGCCCTCAATAACCTTCTTAGGCATGGAAGAGGTCCTTTCTATGGGGATGATGGCCTTGTTTGGTTGTTGGTTTATCAGCCAATTTTTTAGTTGATTGACCAAAATCAGCTGTTTGACTTCATCAAGAAGCTACTCTAGTTGTTTGGTTGTTGACTGGTTAGGTTGGCTGATTCAACCCAACCAGCTAAAAATTAAAAGCTCCTTGTGAGTAACTTTCTAGGCAATCAACTGATTATCTTTTTCCTATAATGTCAATTTTGCCCTTAAGTTTTGCCCAAACTCTTTTGCTCTATTTGAATTGTTTTGTTAAACTTCATTTGGATTGTTATATTTTATGTTTGGATGTATCATCATCATGATGATGATTATTATTATTATTATTATTATTGTTGTTGTTGTTGTTGTTGTTGTTGTTGTTGTTGTTGTTATTGTTGTTATTATTATTATTACTATATGTTCTATGGTTTTTATTAGAGTTACAAAACTTAATTTTTGTAGAATTAAATATCTAAAATGTAAATTCCTATAAGAATATTAAACGAAATACTAAGATATATAATATTTATACCTTTATAAAATTTTTTAAAGTCATGTCCTCATAAGTCATTTTACACATAAACAGTTAATACTAAACAGCTAATTTTACCAAACATCAAATGCTAAACAGCTAATACAATCCACTGATCAAATCAACTGATATAATCAGCTATCAGCTAACAGCTAATGCAATCAGCTAATTGCCAAATAGGGTCGATATCTTCGGTTACATGCACTATAGTTTCAGTATCTTCAAGCAACCTGGTGAAAGAACGGGTGGACTTCTTAAAAAATCATTCTAGGATCAGAGTCTTGGCTTTCTTAAAGTTTAAAACTGCTAAAGACTTCCATTTAAACTTTCTTTTGAAAACAAGATTCTAAATAACTTCCTTTTAAGAAGTAGGCTTGCCTTCTTCTCTGCCCTCAACAACCAAAAGTATAAAATCTATAATGACATAAGTTAGTAAGAGAAGTTAACAATCAAATATTCTTTAGTAAAAAAGGAGTACGTTTAAGGATGTTAAAATCCATATGATGTATCAAGCTTTGAGAGCTTTCTAACCACTAAGAATGGTAAGCATCTGTGTCAACAACACTACCTGTAAAGATCTTGCACTTCAGAGTGCGATAATGTTCAAAGATTTCCCAAAAGAAACTTGTCAATTACATTGTTTGCCTCAAAAGGTACTCCTGTTGGATAGTCCAAAAAATGAACAGTTGGAGAAATTCCCTAAGAAAGGCCAAGTTACCGACTTTAGAGATAAAGAAGGCATACTAAACTCAAGGTTGTAATAGAAGGGCCAAGTTTTAATATTTTATCACTACTAACAATAAAAAAACTCTCATATTGGTATAGACAAGGAAAAGTTTTTGACAAATAGACAAACAAGATGATTCAAAAGTCTTAAAAATTCTAAGCTAATAAGGCCTTTGAAAGAAGTCTTCAAAAAGATTCAGTTGGTCATTCAACCTAGACTTCAAAGATAGCAAAAAATAAAGACATATTTAGGAGGCTTGCTACAAAAACTAGTGGGTAAACAAAGACAGATAAAGTTTAAAAGCTTAAGATCAGTAGAAGGCAAGCCTTCTTTTTCCTTAAGTTCAGGGAACTAAGTAAAATTCTAAAATTGGATAAACTATACATATAAATTAAGTTGTTGCAAAAGGAGAATGGATAGACATCTCCCTAGATTTTGATAAAGGAATCCCAAGAAAATAAAACTAATTACGAAGAATTTGCTTGAGGCCATTGCTATATAACAAAGAAGGAACTCCAACTTTAGGTTATTATTAACAGGGCAGAAAATATATCAATTTAATAAGACCTAAATAAATTTGATATGTTCTTTTTCATAAATGGAATTTTTGGAAGAAGCATAATTGTTTATTAGCCTAAAATAAGAATAACACTTAAAAGCACAGAGTCTAAACTAGGGATCTCCTCGATTAAACAAACAAAATGTAGCACCCCACTCCCGCAAGACCCGAACCCGACATCGTTGATGATATCTGAGTCCATGCCCCGCGAGGGTGGCGTACTAATGCACTCAATCATTCATAGTCGGTATAATTTTTTTTTCATAAAATGCAGAATACATACTCAAATTGACCCCCCATTCATTTATCATCATTTTCAATTAGCGGAAATTTTCAATAATCATTCGGGCCCTTCCACAAATACAAAAC
>JANQAP020001022.1:0-12112 GCA_026874005.2 Erythroxylum coriaceum | reverse complement strand
CAATATTTATGTGCATATATACTAACATTATGCATGAGCAAGAAAATGCATTTCCTTAATCTCTCTTTGAGCTCATAAGTACTGAAATTTCGGGTCCTAACCCTTAATATGGGGACGGGATGTTACAGCAGGTCATATGCAAATTGTAAGATTAGCAAACGACACTACCATTGCATCATTCATTCAAACCACCGTGAGCTAAAAAGAGCATCGAGCTACCGACAGTAAAAGAAGCATTGTATGGGAGGCAACCCATAGAATTTTATTTCCTTTGATTATTTTTACCAGAAAGTTTGAATTCCATAATTAGGATTTTTTGTTTCCAAATAAAATCAAGAAGGAATAGACTTTGATATAAATTGGATGATCGATCAATTAAGCAAAAGAGAGGTGAAAGGCCACAAAAGAATTAAAAAGTGATTTCAGAACAATGTGAAAAGAACAAAAGAAGAAAAGAAAAAGAATTAGGCCACGATTGTGGCCTGTGACTGGGAAGAAAAGAGGAACATGCAAATTTTAAAGAAATTTTACCATTTTATCCTTTTAACCACCTATATATTCAGTTCTAACTTCACCTTTTCATTCTTTTTCACTTTTACTTTATCTCTCTAGATTTTAAACTTACAAACACTCTCACTTCTCTCTATAAAAATTTCAAACTTCTAAATTTCTTCCAAACTCTACCTATTCACAAGAAATATGTCGCACATTAAGTAATTAGCTAGACGATAGCAATCATTGAGACGAAATCAAGTTTCAGGACTAGGGAGAAGAAACAGAGCAGCAGACTTTGGAGTGTCCTTCCCGATCTACACAGAGGAGCAAGGTATTCATTTCCAATCTTTAAATGCTAGACAAATAGTAGTTCCCAAATATTTTGATTTACGCTCGATAGGTTAAAATTGTGTGATAGAGTAGAGAATTTGGCTGAAAGAATCCAATAGGCAAAATTTGTCCATTTCCATTTTCTTATCTATCAAGAGCTCACTTTGGAATTTTTCAGTTCCCTGTTCTATGAACCTAGGAACCAGAAGGAATTGTTGTTTAGACTGAGAGGAAGAGCTTATGAATTGAACATAGAAATCATCTGCAATATGTACGGGTTTCCAGAATCCTTCATTATCGATCAGCATGATGATTTTTATCCTGCTCGCTATTGGAATGAACTCATTGGAATAGAGCAATTTCATGCCAAAAATGCTCGCAACAACATAATAAGGTCCCACGAGCACTTGTTGTTGCACAAATTTATATGTCAGTTGGTTTTTGATAAATCAAAAACCAATAAGTATTCCTCAACGGAACTTTTTATGTTGTGGTGTACGGACCATAGTATTCCAGTATGCATATCCACATATGTGCTAAACACTATTGTTGCGACTCCATATATGAGGAGCAATAATTTGGGTATAGGGTACCTAGTTTTGACCATTGCTGAGTATTATGGCGTGGATTGTAGTGGGTTAACTGTTCATCTCCCTGACTTCCTAAACCATCACCATTTATGGAGGGCTGAAATCCTTAAGTCCTCAATATGAAACTTCAGGATATCAACCAGAAGACACATGTTAAGATTAGGGTCAGTCAGGCAAGTTCGAGTTCAACGCTGCCTTAGTAGGTCGAAGAGGACTCAACCAGTTAAGAGTCTGAGGAAGAAGAAGAGATAGAAGGACTGGGATGGATGGAAGTTTTAGAAACAATCTCTGTGAACAATACGGTGATTACAGATCAACTAGCAGAGAACTCCATAATGATGAGGTAGATGACTTGCACTCAATGACGTCAGAGCCAGGATATAGGTTGTTTCCATCGATATTTTGAGGTTCAGGGTGTTAAACTACTACCCCCGACACCATCCCCACCTCCATCTCGATGAGATTTTGTCTAACCCATTTTCTTGTTCAAATTAGTTTTCATTTTTATTTTTATTTATTTTCTGTTTACTTTAATTTATGTTTCTTCTTTTCTTATGTGCTTGTTTGTTCCCTTCTCACATTGAGGACAATGTGTTGTTCAAGTGTGGGGAGGGTTATGTGTCTATCTTTATATGTGATTTTGCATATGGTATGGTAGCTGTTAGGTTGCATTTTGTGATTTGTTTGAATGTGTCAGTGACTTAGATGGATTGAAATTAATTTAATTTTGAACATAGTTTATTAGGTTGTGAAGAATCATTAGCTTGCAAAATTAGTGAATTGGGGTCTTTGGATAAATATACAACTTAATTAGGATTTAGTGTAAGTTTGTTACTCTTTAAATTGTCACATTTATTCATAATTTGAGGCCTTTTAACTTAATTAACTATACTAGTATTTTTCATAGAAACAAGTAGCTAAAACAACAAGATAGGCAATAAAATAAATATAATAAAAATGTTCATTAAATAAATAACTATTCCACTGGCTTTTGGGTTATGAATAGAGCTAGTAGCTAGTTGAGAATGTGATATAGTTGAGTAACTAGATTGACACGCATCACAAATGTGTGTCTCCACGTCAAAAAGCTGTAATGACATTCTGACCAAGCATTGATTTAGTTGAGTAACCGAATCGACATTCATTACCAATGTTTGCCTCTGCGTAAAAAGACTAAGTCCATGTTAAAAAAAGTTTGTTTTTTAATAAAAACCTACTAAATTTGTAATAGCTTGACTTTTTATGAAAATGTACTTAGAAATAGTTATAGAGTTTGAATAACCAAAGAATTATTAATGTGTGTGTTCAATTGAAAAGGGTAAATAAATTAACACTTGGATCTCAATTAATTTGTGTATTTAGTTCAAAGCCTTTAGACATAGATTTTGCATGTTACTGATTTGATATAACTTGAACGATTGTGTTTAAGATTAAATTTATTTCATGAAGTTGAAGCCATTGCCTCATTACTGCATTGTGTGTTATGTGTTTGTTATGTGTTTATTGTTTTGTTTGCTTGAGGACAAGCAAATGTTTAAGTGTAAGATGTTGATAGTTGTGAATTACATCATATTTTAGGGCTTAATTTGTTATGTATTAAGTGTTAATTTGAGTGATTAGTATGTGTTTAGGTTAGAATTATGCTGGTTTGTGTGTTTAAGTGTTTTTATGGGTTAGTATAAGTCTTTGAGCTTAAATATTATGTTTTTAAGGTACCTTAATGTTTTTGTTAGTGTTTTAGGCCCAACAATGAAGAAAGGAGAAGTTTTGGAGACTTTTGGGCCAAAATAACGACCCATGATTGTGGCACAGTAGGCCACGATTGTGAAAGAAACATGGGAGCCAACCCACGATCGTGGCATAAGGGACACGATTGTGACAGAAGACTTTGCCACAGCCCACAATTGTGGCCTGATTGACACGATCGTGACAGAAAGGTTTAGATGCATACCACGATCGTGGCCTGCGTCGGACAGATGTGCAAACAGAAGAAAACATCAAGTTTTGAGAGTTTTTTCGGACCATTTCAACTCTGTAAAAACCCTAGGGCTACTTAAGACCAAAAAGGTATTTAAAGCACAATAGAGGGAGCTTTTGCACCAGTTACAATCTTGAAACCCTAGAGAGTTTTATCGAGAGATTGAGGAAGAAACGAAGGAAGAGAGACATGGAGAAGAAGCCTACGCGAAGTACTTCTCAGAATAGGAGGTTTCCTACTATTGCTGCCTCCATCATTCATTCCGAGTCTATTTCTGGTTTAATTTCAATTTTTATGATTGTATAGAATTTGAGATAGCCATAGATGATAGATTTGTTGAATGTTGAGGATTTGTCTAAACCCACCTTCAGGATATTTTGTCTTTGATATTAATGAAATTTGATTGTTTAATTTTTATTAGATTTCTTGTGATTTCAATTCTGCAATTGCACAATTCGGTAATAAACTGAGAGGATGAACCGAGTGAAAAATCATTAAATTGGGCTAATGAGAATTAGGTAATTTAATAGGTTAAGAATTAAATCAAATTGGTAAATTAGTGTAAAGAGAGATTTGGCATAGGTTTTCGGTAGTTCTTTGGACAACTTAAGATCTAATTTAAGTTTTGGATAAATTATGAATCGAGAGATTGCAATTCCCATAATCTAATTAGGGTTTATAAATTAGGGTTAATGATTATACCTCGAGAAAGAGTAGTCAACCATAGGATCATCTAGAACTGGAAATTGATAATCAATTAGGGTTTTCATTAAAGTCGGATAAAAATCCCCTTTCTCTTAATTAGTATTTTTTAGGTTGTTTTATGATTAGGTGTTGCATCTGCTATCTTGTATATATTTTTTAATTTGATTACTAGAATTAATTGTGTGATTGAATAATTTCTTGTTTTAGTTTTGTTCATTTTGAGTTTTCGGCCTTAGATTTTAGGATTAAATTAACCCTCCTCGTAGGATTGACATCTTAGGTACTACACAAACAACCAATGAACTTGCGGAATATTGAGGTTAATTATTAAACTTTTTTCATATCAGAAACCTGTGATCACCAACCTAGCAGCTTAATAACAATATGACTTAGTTGAGTAACTGGATTGACATTCATCACAAATGTTTGCCTCTGCGTAAAAAGACTAGGTTTATTTTCTTAAAGAAAAATCAATAAAAAGAATGTTTTCAAATAAAAAAAGCTACCAAACTTGTTAGTAGCTTGATTTTTCATGAAAACCTACTGATGAATAGCAATAATTTTGTTTTGACTAAATGATTATCAATGTGTGTGTGCAAGCGATAGAGGTTAATAAACTCAACATTAAAATTTTGATTAGTTTGTATATTTAGTCCAAGGTGTTTAGACGTGGATTTCACTTATTAATAAGTTAAAACAACTTGAAGGATTGTGTTTATAGCTAAATTTGTTTTGCTAGGTTGAAGCCATTATCGCATTATTCCATATGCGTGTTTTGTGTTTTCTTGATTTGTTTGAATGTTTCTGTTTGCTTAAGGACAAGCAAGCATTTAAGTATGGGGATATTGGTAAGTGTAAATTGCATCGTGTTTTAGGGCATAGTTTCATATATATTTAGCTGTTAATTCAATCATTTAGTATTTGTTTAGGTTAGAATTATGTTAGTTTGTTAATTATTTATGTTTTAAGTGTTTTATAGGTTAGTATAAGTCTTTGACCTTAAATATTATGTTTTTGAGGTAACTTGATATATTTGTTAGTGTTTCAAGGTCAACATTAAAGAACGAAGAAGTTTTGGAGAAACTCGGGCCGAAACAACAACCCACGATCATGGCACAATAGGCCACGACACGATCATGACAGAAATACCAAAAGCCTCAGATATGGCTCACGATCGTGGTCTGTGTCAGGCACACATGTAGACACTAAAAAATGTTAAGTTTCAAGGGATTTTTCGGACCTTTCAGACCCTGAAAAAACCTTAGGGCTACTCAAAACATAAAGGATATTTCAAGAACAAGACACAGAGGTAGAAGGAGCTTTTGACATCAGCCACTTTTGGAGAAACCCTAGAGAGAATTCATCAAGAGATTGAGAAAGAGAAGAAGGAAGAGAGAAGTGGAGAAGAAGCTAATTAGACATGCTTCCCGGATCAGGAGGTTTTTGGACATCGCTGCCTCTCGTCCTCCATGTTGATTGTATTTATTATTTATTTTTAGTTACTCGCCTTTGGAGCTTTATTCTTGACTATTAAAATCTAATTGTTTTATGTTTATTGAATTTATTGTGGTTTAATTCTGGACGTGCATAATTTAATAATAAACTTAGAGGGTGAATCGAATGAAAAATAATTAAATTGGGCTAACAAGAGTTAGGTAATTTAAAAGAACAAGAATTAAATCAAATCAATAAATTGTGTGAATAGAGATCTTGTATAGGTTTCTGATAGTTTATTAGACAACTTCAAGCTAATTAGGGTTTTGGATAGGTTGTTAATCGAGAGATTGCAATTTCCATAATCTGATTAGGGTTTATAATTTGGGTTTAATGGTTATAACTCGAGAGAGAGTAATCAACCCTAGGATTGTCTAGAACCAATAATCTGATAATTCATAATCAATTAGGTTAGCGTTAAGGATAGGTAAAATTTCCTTTCTCTCAATTGGTAATTCCCTTAGGTTAATTCTTGGGTGTGTGTTGCAATAGGTAAGTTATTAATATTTTCATGATTGATTGAATTTAGTTCTCTTTTTACTTTCATTACATTTTGAATTTCTGCGATTATTTTAGGCCTTAGATTTTAGGATTATATTACCCCTCCTTGTGGGATTGACACTTTAAGTACTACGCGAACGACCAATGCAATTGTGGATTATCGAGGTTATTTATTAAAACTTACCCACATCAAACACTCGATCAAAAGGTTAACTTCCTGACACTGATTTAGAGGTGAAGTAGACACCAAGGAGCATATTTAGGCATATCTTCTTTGTGTATCCCATTCTTTCCCTATTTTTGGATTGTTTATGTTATCTTATGTTTATTGAATGGGGATTCTGTAAGAATGATCTTAACGTTCTATTAGATTATTTTTCTTTAAAAACCATTACTAAAACTTGAATACGATACCTAATAGTCATGTTTCAAATTGTATGTGGAAACTAATGGTATTACATCATTAGGGATAACGTAGCATAAGTTAAATAATCTGAGCTTGTGTGGTTATTGCTTTGATTTATCTGTTTTTCTCATTTGTAACATGATTGTCCAATTATACTATGACCTAATGAAAAACTGGGATTAACAGAGCTTGTTGTTAATTCATGATCAATAGTTCAAAGAGAAGTGTGAAGATGATAATGCAATGACATATGTTAAAATGTGTTTAGGCTAAGATTGATCAGAGAATCAGGTTTTAAACATATTCATCGTTTTTGTCATTTTTGATAGTTTTCGATAAATAACTTACGTTAATTTAATTTTATTTTGTTTTTTGATTGCATTAACCCAAAATCTCCTTTTTTATTTCTTTTACATCAATTATTTTCATTTCAAGAATTAACTGAACATTCCTTGTGGGTACAATCCTGACTTACCACAACTATAAATTTTTAGTGTGTAGAGTTAGATAAATTTTACAGTGTATTCAACACGCGTTGTCAAATTTTGGCACTGTTACTTAGGAATGTGGTGATTTAATTTTCTTTTTTGATTTTAGTTGGCATTTTGTGTATATATTTGTTATAATCGTTTCTTTTAGTTATTTGTTAATCTTTAAATGTTTTTTAGTATTAGTGTATAGTAGTTACTAGATCTCCTTATGGAGAACTTATACAATTTGATCCGAAGATCGAGAGGACATTGCAGAGATTTAGAAGAGAAGTAAGAACAACTTTAGAAGTAGAACTAGAACTTGAATTCGAAGAAACAATGATAAATCTAAGAAGACTAAGGGAGTTGGCTGCATTAGATTTAACCTGACGACCTTTGTGCATTACATTTCCTAATTTTACTGAGCACGTTACTTTTGAGCATAAGTCTGGGTTAATACATTTGTTCCCTAATTTTCATGGTCTTGCAAGTGAGGATGCGTATAAACATCTCAAGGAACTCGATGTGGTGTGTCTGAGTATGAAGCCTACAGGGGTGACAGATGAGAAATTCATGTTGAGAGCTTTTCCGTTTTCACTAAAAGATGCAGCGAAGGATTGGTTATTTAATCTACCGTTGGGAATGTGAGCACTTAGTTAGAGATGAAGAGGTTGTTTTTGGAAAAATATTTTCCAACTTCAAAGACAGCAAGTATACGAAAGGAAATATGTGGCACAAAGTAACATAATGGAGAGTCCATTTATGAGTATTAGAAACACTTCAAGAAGCTATGCACTAATTTTCCGCATCATAACATTCTAGAGTAACTTTTTATCCAATATTTACATAAAGGATTGCTACCGATGAAAAGGTGTCTAGTTGATGCGGCTAGTGGTGGGGCACTGTATGAGAAAAGTCCCATCGAAGTGAAGATATTACTTGAGTACATGACCACTAATACTCAATAATTTGACACTCATATAGATGTTCGTCATGTAAACGAGGTAGGAAATTTATTTATCGAACATTGTTTTGATGAGCTAACATCTTTTGTTAAATAAATTGTAGTTGGACAGGCACAAGTAAAGGCATGTGGAATATGTTCAAACATGCGCCATCTGACTGATGAGTGTCTGACACTACAAGAGGGAAGTATGGAATACGTGAATGTTACAGAAAGGAACTTTCTTAACTAGTATAACTCATATCCTAGACATATAACCCAGGCTAGAGGGATCATCCCAACTTGAATCAGGGGGGAACAGGCAACATAATTACTTCCATAATAGGCCACAAGGATTGCAACAATTTCAACCAAGACCACAAGCCTCCTCTTCTAGTTCAGGTACATCTCTGGATGACTTTATTAAGACTTTCATTGCTAACATTCTTAAATTTTAATAAGGTCTGTAGCAGCTTCGACAGGGTGCACAGTAGTTTCAACAAAGTGTACAATAGTTTCAACATAAGACAAAATTGAGTATACAAAATGTGGAAAACTGAATAGGTCAGATAGTAATGAAGCTCAACGGTCTAGAATCATAAAGTGGAGGAAAAATGTCATCTTAATATGAGGTTAACCTAAAGAATGTTAGTGCTATAACCTTGAGGAGTAGAAAGGAGATTGAGGTTCCCAAGTGAACTCCACTGAGGATTACCGCAGAAAAAGAAATCGAGAAGGAGTTAGGAAAGGAAGAAAACCCCTCATTTAGTACAAAGGTAATCTTTCAAAGCCCTAATATTATTAAGACCAATCCACCACCTTTTCCTAGCAGATTGATAAAATTGAACAAGGAGGAAAAAGACAAGGAGATATTAGAGACTTTCTGCAAGGTGGAAGTGAACATACCTTTGCTCGATGCAATTAAGCAAGTACCAAGGTACGCAAAATTCCTCAGGGAACTGTGTACACATAAAACAAGGCTGAGAGGTGTTAAAATGGTGATGATGGGTGAGAACATTTCTGCGGTTTTTAAGGAGAAGATACCTTCAAAATGTCAAGACCCTTATATATTCACTATTCCCTGTAAAATTGATAACATTGTGATTAATAGAGGTATATTGGATTTAAGAGATTCAATTAATGTTATGTCTCATTTAATTTATGCTTCCTTAAATCTGCACCCTTTGAAAGAAACAAGTGTTATCATACAATTAGTTTACACGTATTAATGCTTACCCTGAAGGTGTGGTTGAGGATGTTTTGGTGCAAGTGAATAAGTTAGTATTTCCTGTGAATTTTTATGTTGTTAACATGAATTTTGACACTTCGTATAGTCCAATACCTATCTTGTTAGGGAAATCGTTTCTCAATACAACTCAAACTAAGAAAGATGTTTGTGAGGGCAACCTCACGATGGAATTTGATGGAGGAAGTGATTCATTTTAACATTTCTGATGCCATGAAACATCCTCATAATGATCATTTTGTTTTCTTTGTTGATGTGATTGATCCTCTAGTGCAGGAAATATTTAAATTGAGTTACAAGGATCATTTAGAAGCAGTCTTGATTGAGCATTTGGAAACAGAAGCCAACAATTATGTTAAAGTGGCAGAAGAGTTGATGGAAATGGCATTTATATTGGATTCATTAGCGCACTTTCCCAAAAGGTATAATTTAGCTTCCATGCGTTTCCAAAAGATATGTTAGGGATATGTAAATATAGTAACCTAGAAGGAAAGTGTATTTACATACAACTTAATTTTCTTCCAATTATAATATTGTAATGAAAATATTTATTATTAATAAAACAAAAGAATTTGGTTTTATTTGTCTGAGCATAATATAACTAGTCATAAGGTACCAAAGGTTCTTTTGTAAGTAATATACATATACATGGAGATGTATGGGAAACAGGTATATTATTATAATCTAAATTAATTGATTCACAGTTGAATAATCATATTGGTCGCTTGATTATGGTTGAGACTGTAGTGTTGCGATTTACCTCCATGTAAGTAAAGAAGTTTACTTCAAGGGAATGATGAGTTTCAAATCATGATAGTAATTGACTATCAGTAATGCCATTATTAAATGAATTTGGAATCACGTATGTTTTTTAAAGAATAAAGTAGGTCGTTACTTTAATCTTAAAACATATACCTTAGCATTCGTTTATTTAGAACCACAATCTTGATGAGTGGTGAACTCATGTGCATTTCATTATAATTCTTGATATGATTGGAATGGATTTTTACAGGGTATCAATCTAGTGTCTGCATGTTGGAATTATTAATTGAAATATGCATTAGGGAACATTCACTCAAATAAAGAGTTTATAGTGATATCATCACTTCTAGATGTTTTACGGAGATTGGTGATTAAATTGGCGCCAATAGTTTGATGGACTAGCTACCCATCAAGTCTTAACACCAAGATTAGATCTTGTGTGTTAATCACCATGTAGAGTGAAACGGGAGATATAGAAGGTAAAACCAACATAAGGGCAAAATGGTAATTTTACCCTTTACTGTGTGGATGGCTATAATATGGTTTATGATAGAGTATGCGATTGGACATCATTTTCTCATATTTTTAAGTAATTCAAGAGTTCATTCAAGTGTCTTTACTGGAATTACAGTTGGTTAATGAGTCAGAATTAATTCTAATGAGAATTAAATTAATTTGGGGCTTGTTGGAGCTTGAATTATTTAAGTCTAATTAGATTCCCCACTTGGCTTATAGGAAGGTTATTAATGAAAGCAAGAAAAATAAACGCAGGTTATTTGAAAGAAAATGTGAGAATTTGGAGAGAATTTGACAAATTGGATTCGGGTTAATAAGACCGGAACAATTTAATTAAGAGTTAACGAAATTGGGTCTTAAGCCTATAATTAAATGTTGGGCTTACACTAATTAATTTTTAATTATAAGCTGGCCCGTCTAGACACTAACCCCTTTTTCATTATCATCTACCGCCCTTGATTTCCTCCCAGATATTCACGCATGAAGATCATTGTATGTATGCTCGACTTCGGTTGCCGATGCTATAATAGGTAAGAGTACATCGATGTAGATTTCAGTTTTGTAGTTAAATGGACAGCAACACATTTAGCATTGAAGATTGTAGTAATGCTCTTCATTATTAAAAGGTTGATGGATGTTTTAATAGCATAAAGGCCAGCTCTTTTGGAATTCATTCATTCATGAATGTGGGCTTTGTTTTCGGTCATGCTTCTCTTCATTACATGGTTTTAATGGGTGGTTTTTTAACACCTTACAAGAAAATGTTTTGAAGAGAGATAGTTGTCCACTAACATTTTTTTTTTGGAAGCTCTCTCCACTCACTCATAAAGCATTCGATTATGCTTCTAATCATTAAATGATTTTAATATTTTTTTAACATCACACATGAACATTTTTTGATGGAAGAAAACATCCAAGTGTTAGACACAAGTTCATTTAGTTCTAATGCCAAATTAACGTGCATGCAACCATGCAAATTAACGTTTTTGGCAGCTCTTCATTTTGTCTCTTCATTGTCTTAAAAATCGAATAGCCATAGAAAAGTGATACAGCTCATTTAACATTCTTCTAAATAAAGGTGTACGTTGGGTTTTAACTATTCACACTCGCTCCAAACCTTCGGCCATAGGAAAAATGAAGCTCTCCATTTGCTCTCTTTTGGCCGAAGATAGAAAATGAGAATGTCTCATTTTATTGTTCTTTTGAAGTAGTCGGATATAGCAATTTTCTTCTCCTTTCCCACCAAAGGGTCTTGACAACCAAGCTATCCGAGGAGAACAAGCGGCAAATCAGATTGGTTGAGGACACAGCAGCGAGGAGTCAAAGCTATAGCGAGGAGTCGGTAAAAATTTCGATCTTATTCTTATTTGAATTATTTTCCTTATATCGTATCATGTATGGATTAAAGCATGTTGATTTGACGTTTTCGCTTCTGCTATATTGTGATTTCAGAAAAAGTTTTTGAAATCTACCGTTTAGCCAAACCAAGCATGTTTTTGTTTTCGATCCAACAACTAGTATCAAAGCCGATTTTATTATGCATGATTCGGTTCCTATATGTGGAATAGGTTGGAAATTATATTAAATTATGTATGCTGCAATTTTTTTATGTGATAAAATTATATGTTGTGTATGTTTTGGTTTGCTCTTTTGGTTATCCATAGAATATCGATTTA
>JANQAP020001013.1:0-12112 GCA_026874005.2 Erythroxylum coriaceum | reverse complement strand
TGTTTCTTTTATTATTCTTATTATTTTAATTGTTTTCAAATATGATAAGTGTAATTTCCTTATAATTTGTTATTTTAGAAATGATTGCTGGAATTTTTATAAGTTGTGCTAATTTTATATTGGTTATTATTATTAACCATTTTATAATGGTTAAAAATTATTATTGTTCTTTAATTATTCTTATTAATTTAATTGTTTAAAGTTTTGATATTTATTAATTTTCTACTTACTCTTATTCTTATTATTATGAAATTATTTATTTATTAATGATATTAAATAATATCATTAAATTCCTTATTATTTTTAATTTGGTTCATAACAAGAATAAGCAAAAAATCAGAACCTCTGAAATAACGTTTGAAAACAACAAAAGTGGCTTTCCAAAACAAAAGCTAGCTTTTGGCTGTGGCTTAAAAACGGCGCCTGTGGGTGGGTTCCACAGGCGTCTGTCCAAGTTTAATAACGCCTGTCAAATTTTTATATAACACGACGTTGTTTGAACATTGGACAGAATAAGATAGGGTTAACTTAGACAGAGGATCCAAACTCTTTGTAATGGCAAAATTTGTTCTTATTGTTTTATTCTTATCAAACATCTTGCTATTTTTTTATTCGCTCAGCTTGCTCTTGTTTCGAGATTGGTTATGATAGAAACCATGAAAGATATATATTTATTTTCTTTTGTGGACTTGCCTATGTTAAGTACCTGAGTGGTGTTTAACTTCTCACTCAAGCAGCATGAGTGACCGCTATGTCGTTAAGCTCTGATGTTCAATCTTTCTTGTTTTCTCAGATATACCTCTTTAAGAAGACGTCTCTTAGTTGATCTACATATAAAAAAGGCCGGAAGTAATTCGCCTGATTGTGTCATTGACAATCCACTTTCACAAAACCCAGGTAATGCTTCGTTTCTCATTTTGTTTCCAGCTCTGAGAATTTTTATATGAAGCTTTGCACTGGTGGGCTGGGGTTTTTTATACAATCCAACATGCAGACAGTACCTGGGGACGATTCTTTCGAAATGCTGAATTGGAGAAAACAATTAACCAAATAATGAATCCGTGGGGTTTGATATGCATGGAATTGCAGGGTTAAGAGGGTGACAAGAACAACAGAGAAGGTGGTAACTGGGGTACTTTCAGCTATGGTGAAGGGAACTACAGTGTCTAAATGGAAAGTTCTGAACACAAAACCGATCAAGAAATTCATTGATAAGACCACTACGGCCCAATTCCTTTGAAGGATTACGTAAGTCTTTATCATAATAATGGTTTTCTCAATCCCAGTTCTTCTTTTTTCGCTACACACGATTTACTTCTCCTGTAATTGTTTGTTTCATTTCTTAATTTCTTACAATTAGATAATGCGTGTGATGCTTTAGAAGAAGTTGGAAAGAATGTCCTGTCAAAATCGTCGAACGTGACAAGTAATTTAGTACACCACAAGTAAGTTTGTGTTACTTGTCAAAAATTTGTAGATCAACTCTAAATAAATAAGATATTTACGTATTTTTGAGTATTGTCATAATCACTGTAGATATGGGAAAGAAGCAGCAGAAGCTACCGGTGAAGGACTTGATGCTGCAGGGCATGCATTGGGTACTTCGTTCGCAGGCTTCAACATCCGAGAGGCATTTGATCCCTCCAAGGTTATGAAGTCAGGTAATGAATTGGGCAAATCCACTGTTAAATCTGTTTCAGGCATGAAGGCTAAACTTTTCAAGTGAAATAATTACGTAGTCTTGTCGATTTCTTGTAGCTGCAATTTTGAGTGGAAATTTTGTTACTTTTATGATCTGTACCTGTCCATTAGGTCGCGTTGCTTTTAGTTTTAGAGCAGATAAATGGAACAAACTGTTCCAAACTACTGTACTTCATCGATTAGCTGCATTGGCCCCTTGTGTAAAGTTTTTTCTTTTCCTTTGTACAATAATATTATGATGTGTCTACCTATTTTTGGTGTTCCGAACCCAGAAACTTAACGATCACAGCATTTTAATATAAGTGGATGAGGTTATGTACCTCCTGCATTTTAATGACATGGTCCAAATAATTATAACATTCACAATGAACTTCTTAACCTCACATATTATTCATAATTTGTATTTTTATGGGCATAAATTTATCTTTTGGGAAGAATGAAAATTAAGGATTGTTCATATTCTAGCCAAATTATGATCTTATTGTGCCAACTTGTTAAGAAAATAAGTAGAAAAAGTAAGATTAAAGTTTCTATAAATTCATGCTGTATGGGCATTACTATTTTGCGGAAGCCATCTCAATAATTTCACATTGAAAACGATTTCGTTATTAGTGGACATGACGTCATATGGGGAACTTGACTTCCGATATTTTTGTTGCGTGCCACTTGCTTTCGATTCCAATCAAATTCGTGGTGTGGGTAATCGAATAGTTACTTCATCATTTTGGAAGAAGACTGAATAATTGTCAAAAAATAATGTACAATTATTGTACGAAAATAAGACATAATAATTCTAGTAATAGAGAATCGAAAGGCCAAGAAAAAGAGAACATTAGCACTTTAAAGTAACAGAGGATATCACGAATATCCTATAAACAATCTAACTTTGCTAAACCCCATTAGGGAGGGTAAGGTTGGCCACTTTCGAATAGCTGCCGAATTGTCGAAACGCCAAAGCTGAAAAGGGAGACTTCGATTATATCGCTCCAGAAGGTCACCTGGCTAAAAAGGTCCGGATACACAGTTGTGAGGAAGATCCACCACCACGAGCTCCACTCTTTTATCGAGTAGCAGTTATAGGAGAACAAGTACTGGGTGAAGAGGAAGCGGATATAGAATGGCCAGATGCGGAACTCTTTGAGATTGAGAAAGGTGTTATTACACCATTGTAGGGGGAGATAGGAGGGGCATTTGAACTATCCCATACCTTTAGAGCCCGGCTAGACAAGCAGTGGGAAAAAGCGGTAATCGTGAAATTACTGGGCCGATGTATTGCGTTTAAGATGTTAAGCTCTCCCTTGAAAATGATGTGGAAACTAGTTGGTCCTGTGAAGGTGGTAGATCTAGATCACGACTTCTTCTTAGTGAACTTCATAGAAGAGGACTACTTTATCAATGCTTTAACTAATGGACCGTAGGTAATCTTAGGACATGCCCTTTCAGTCCAACGTTGGAAACCTGCATTTCAACTGTCCCAAGGACAGTGGTATGGATCAGATTTGCCGAATTGCCTATTTCCAGATATCACCCCATGATCCTCACCGCACTAGGTAATTTAGTTGAACATACCGTTAAGATTGATGCTGCAACAATGTATACTCAGTGGGGAAAATATGCTAGAGTTGCGGTAGACATCGACCTTAATATTCCGTTACGTTCTCAAGTGGAACTTGATGGGGAAACATTGATGGTGGCTTATGAGGGGCTACCCCAGATTTGCTTTTAGTATGGAATCGTAAGGTATGCATCCGGGCAGTGCCCAACCAGGTAATCTGACCACATAGGACTCCAACAAACTCTGAACAATAAGGCGACAAAAGTCCAAATAGGGGAGGTTGCTGCAAACATTGTCTCACCAGTGCAGACGAAGGAAGCGACTATCGAGAACTACGGGCCATAGATTCAGGTTCAACGGTCAATTCCAAGATTCACGAGGAGAGCACAGGCTCATCAAGATACACGTAACCCAACAGATGATAATCGAGTGAGAGGATCAAGGTATTCAACTTTGTCAGAACAAGACACCATGGGTGAAATTAATAATGAGTCGTTATCCACACAAAATACTGATCACACTTCAGGGTCCGGACAGGCAAAAGGTTTGAATGTATTAGTGGAGGGAACAAAGAAGCAGACTAAAGTGCGGGAAACGTTGAATACTGGACCCAAATTGAAATTGAGGGCAGCACCCAAGGGGAAATTGGACGCCCACAAGGATAAGGGCCTAGTTAAGTGTAGAACTCCCAGAGTAATAAAGGAGAATGGCTCGATCCCTGTTACAACTAAACATCCACTGCACAGTCTCAAGGCTAAACACACCGTAGTCATTTTCAGTTCTCACAAAGAAATATTATGCGATAGTCAAACATCATTGGTAGAGGAACTGGCAGAAGAGGAAAGTGGCTGCTCTATGGATGGCGTCGAGGGAACCGGAACACCTTGCAACTTCAGTGGAGACCAACCCAATCTCCCTCCTTCCAAACCTCCAGATCCCATGGAAGGCACGATGTAGATGGAGGAAGATTCGCGAGCTCAGGGCATTGTAGCAGAGATAAAACCGCAACCTTTGGAAAGCAGCATGGGAGAGACTGGCGAAGGAATACAGGAACTCAATCAGAATTAGGAGAGCGATTTTGTATTATCCTAACCGTCAATTTTGTCAATACTCATCTAGAATTGTCAAGGAGCTGGAGGGGATACCTTCCAGTCTATATTGCAAAATTATATCCACATTTATAAACCAGGTATACTGGTATTAGTGGAAACTAAAATTAGTGGGCGGCGAGCTAAAGATGTGGTGTGTAAATTGGGTTACGAATATTCTTTCTGAGTTGAAGCAGACAATTTTACAGGGAGAATTTGGTCGTTATGGACGATGGAATTTGAAGTGACAGTGGAGGTAGCGCATAGACAATTTATACATACCACCATAAAGTATGGAACCTCAACCTTTGCTTTTACTGCAGTTTATGCTAGTCCTCAAGTTGTTAAACAAAAATTCCTATGGCCATATATGCGGTGGATTGGTAGCAAAGTTTCCAGACCTTGGATTGTTGGTGGCGACTTTAATGCTAAATTGGATATCACCGACAAACAGGGTGGGTCTCCTTCTACAGCGGCCATCAACAAAGTTTTTAAGGATTGGATACATTGTTGTGGACTCCTTGACCTAGGTTATGTTAGGTCGAAGTATACATGGCAGAGGGGGAATGTTCAGGCTAGATTAGATAGAGTGTTTTGCTCACCGACATGGCTGGCAGATTTTTCCCATGCAATAAATCAACACCTACCTTTTTTCGGATCAGATCATCGACCCATGCTGCTCCAATTTGCAAGGGCGATGTTGGATGAGATCGGACAGTCAAGATTTCATTTTTAGTCAGTATGGTTAGCGTACGAAGATTTTGATAACGTGGTAGAAGAAACTTGGCGTCCCAAAGAGACTAACTTTAGCGATTCCTTAGCCAAGTTCTCTGAAAAACTCACAAGATGGAGTAAGCAAGTGTTTGGCAATATTTTCCATAGGAAAAAATAACTCTTAGCTCACTTGGATGGCATCCAAAGGGCAATAGAAGTGGATAATTCTGTCTCACTTTTGGATTTAGAGGATAGGCTTCAAGGAGAATTGATCCAAGTCTTTAGTGAGGAGGAGATTTACTGGCATCAACAATCCCGATGTGTTTAGTTATCGTAGGGTGATCGTAATACAAAATACTATCACACAGTAACAATGGCCAAAAGAAAGAATCTGAAGATAGAGAGGTTAGCTGATACTGAGCGAAATATAATTTCTGATCCTCTACAATTATGAAATATAGCCAAGAACTATTTTGAAAGATTGTATGCAATCGACGAGGTTACCTCATATAGGTACCCACTTTCAAGTGCATTTCCTAGCTTATCCAAGGAGATGGTGACGAATCTAGCAGAGCCTGTCCGAGAGGCAGAAATAAGGAATGTCATCTTTGAAATAAACCCAAACAAAGCCCCTGGGGTAGATGGGTTCAATGCGTTATTTTTCTAGAAACAATGGGGAAAAGTAGGTTTAGCTATGGTGGTATTTATTTAGAAAATATTCCAGCATGAGAGATGGGAATCAGAGTTGAATCAAACTGTTTTGGTCTTGATTCCCAAAGTTACTTCTCCGAATTTTATCACTCAATTTCCACCTATTAGCCTTTGTTTGGTTATTTATAAGGCTATTTCTAAAGTGATTGTAAATAGATTGAAGTCTCACCTAGATTATCTGGTGGCTCAGAATCAATGTAGTTTTGTTCTTGGATGGCATATCATGGATAATATTATCGTTGTTCAAGAGGCTATACATTCGATGTGAAAAATGAACGAGAAAACTAGTTTCTTTGCTATTAAAGTTGTTTTAGAAAAAGTATATGATTGACGCAGTTGGGATTTTATCAATGATACGCTATGGGATATTGGTTTCCCATCAACTCTTACCAGCCTCATTATGTAGTGTGTGACAACGGTAATAATGTAAATTTCTTGGAATGACAACCTTTCTAATCCTTTTACTCCCTCTAAGGGAATTTGGCAAGGTAACCTATTATCACCTTATCTTTTCGTACTTTGTATGGAACAGTTAGGCCATCTCATATCCTATGAGGTCAGTAAAGGGAACTGAAAACTGATTCAGATAAGCAAAAATGGACCTTCCATCTCCCATCTTTTCTTTGCAGATGATATACTCCCATGTGTTGAAGCTACAGAAGGCCAGGTTCAGGTGGTCTCAAGGCTATTGGAATCTTTCTACATGGCGTCAGGTCAAAAAGTAAGCAACGTTAAAATGAGAATTTTGTTCTCTAAGAATGTTTCCTGGGATACAACTCGTCTTATTAGTCAAACCTTCAATTTTAAATGCACTACTAACCTTGGTAAATATCTAGGAGTACTGTTGATTCATGAGCGTACTCAGAGGAGAACTTACCAGTACATTCTGGACAACGCACAGCAGAAGCTTGCAGGTTGGAGTGCTAGTGTTTTATCTCTGGCAGGGCGAGTCACATTAGCTTAGTTAGTACTTGCTTCACTTCCGATCTATAAGATGGAAACAGTGAGACTGCCAAGGCTACTTTGTGACGATTTGGAGAAAATAATGAGGGATTTCATCTGGGGATCCAAGGAAGGCCAACGGAAATTGAACTTAGTTCATTGGGAGGATGTTTGTCAGCCTAAATATGCAAGTGGTCTCGGGATCAAAAGAGTCTGCTCTTCCAACGATGCGTTACTTACTAAATTGAGATGGGAAGTACTTACCATGCCTAATGCATTATGGATCCAGCTCCTTCGAAACAAATATCGCTTCGATGAGCAATACCTTCCTCAAATGCTAGAGAAGAAAGGGGCTTCGGTAATATAGAGGGGAATCACAGTCACATGGCGATTTGTACAACAAGGAATCAAATGGCAATTAGGAAACGGAGGCCACACACACTTTTGGTTGGATGCATGAGTGGGAGATTGGGGTCCACTAACCTATCAACCTCTGGACAATTTGCTGCACAAGAAAGCAAATTATTTGGTCGACGAGCATGGTAACTGGCGTTGGACTTTGTTCCAACAATATCTCCCCTCATCAATATGTATGTCTATTGAGGCAATTATGCCCCCCAAAGATTGGTTAGGAGAGGATCGAATAGCTTAGGGACCAGCTAAGAATGGTCGATTCACAGTGGCGTCTGCTTATAACCTCATAGAGGACAACGCTGCGGAAGACAGCAATAGGATTTGAGAGTTAATTTGGAAATGGTCAAGGCCTCAGCAGATTCGCTCGTTTCTATGGCTACTAGCTAAAAGGAAACTGCTAATTAACCAACAGTGAGTTGTCCGACAAATATTGATAGACTCTAGCTGTCAGTTCTGTAGTCAGGAAGAGACAATCATCCACGCATTACGAGATTATCCTAGGGTCAAATCTTTTTGGAGTCAGTTTCCTCCAGAGGTGATCGCTCCTAATTTCTTCCAATAGAACCGTGATTACTTTCCAATCTTGGTAGCTAGAACTGAGGGCTGATGTTCACATTGGCCATTATATTTGGAGTCTCTTGTTGGTTTCTATGGCAGTGGCAAAATAGAAGCATCTTTATGGATGACTTTATTTGGTCGGAAGCTGGGGTTAGGATAGCTATAGATTATGTTGACTGGATCGAAAAGGCAAGGGTGGTGGCAAGCCGAGTTCTTCTAACAATGGGATCGACAATGGGAACACTAGTTGGATGGACTAAACCGATGGTAGGATAGGTCAAATTAAACACAGATGGTGCAGCCAAAACAGAATCTCGTATTGCGACAGCTGGAGGTTTAATCAGGGATAGCACAGGACATTGGTGTGGAGGCTTCATATATAATATAGGAGTGTGCTCACCACTAACCGCTGAACTCTGGGGAGTTTTTGCTGGACTAAATTTGGCATGAGATCTAGGATATCGCCGAGTGGAAGTAGAAGTGGATTCATTAGAAGTTATCAATATTTTCTCTTCATCCGAGCAGCTGTTGTTTAACGGTCACGCTTTGGTTCTTAGAATCCGCGAACTGCAGTGTAGAGCTTGGGAAATCCAAATCTAGCATGTCTATCGGGAAAAGAATAGGAGTGCTGACAGCTTGGCCAATCTAGCCTCACTATCACCTCCTGGAATCTATGTGCTTCAGGATCCTCCTACGACGTGTTTTGAGTTTATCCAAAAGGATATGCAGGGGGTTTTATATCATAGAATTACATGATAGTTTGTCTTAGTTTTTTCTCCTTTGTACAAAAAAAATGCCAAGAAATAATGAGTTGTCATCCATTTGCAGTTTCTTATTTGTATATTGTTGTGATTAAAGTTCTTTGCTACCCTTTGGAAAGCAATGTAGTTTGTGCAGCCTTCTGCGCATCTCTGCTTGCTTTCCTAATTGGCCAAGACTAAACTCCTGTACTTCGGCCTACAAATCATTCGTCTGAAATCAATGTGTAATAATTAAATAATACTACACAAAATAAGTTGAAAATATAAAAATTAAGATATTAATTATTAAATCGTAATTTTAAAAATAAAATTTTAATGTAAGCGTATGATTTAACTTGGTAATCATTTCACAGTCATACAAGATGAAGTTATTGAGATGTTATAGTCTATTATTTACTCAATTAATGCTTTTACATTTGAATACTGATAGAAAGCAATATGGATAATTTTCTTATTATAAAATTATTCTTAAATAATGGGCAAAGAGTAATAAATCAAAAGTTAGTGAAAATTAGGTAAACAAGACACATCTAGAGAATAGTCAAGCTTTTGATACCCAAGCTTTTGGTGTTATCTGAATAATTTAGACCTATATACTCACGATTTTGTGATGGAAATTAGACACTACAAGTTGTGTCACTATTTTAGGTTAACTAAGCTATCAAGTGATAGTTTTTCAATTTATGAATCGAGTAGTTGCTCATCTTTCCATCCTAATTTACTCTAAATCAATATTTTAAAAATCAGACCAGAAATTAAACATGTAAAATAAAAAATTTAAGGTATAAAAGGTTCAATCAGTAGTAGGTCATTATAAAACCAGCTAAAGATTAAATAAAATTAAATTGAAATATAATTGAAAGAGATTGTCTTTATCTATAAAAGAATTTGGAGTTTAATTTAAAAAGAGATTATTAAATAAAATTTAATTGATTTATTTTAATTTACAAGGACTTATTAATCTACGAAATTAGCCGATTAATTAATAAATTGATCGATTTTTAAAGTAAATCGAACAAGAAAGTTAAAAACATAACCTAAAAGTTAGACGATTCAAAACTTTTACGATTGAACCGGTTGAACTAGTTAGATTTTTTAATTATTATTCTAAATTACATTTTACTCTTATTTTTTGTTTCTAAATCTTAATAATAAAAATTTGCAACAAATGTATTCGCTTAATCACTACATCAAAATTTGCAATTAGATTAAACGAAAATATTTTTGTATTATGATATTTATCAAGTTGAGGGTAAGTCTTGAATCAACCAGTAAAGTTGCTCCTTTGTGACTATAAATAAGGTCATAAATTCGAGTCACGGAAATAGCCTCTTTGTCAAAATAAAAAATGAAAGTTGTGTATAACATCACTCTCCCCATAATCTCGCAAAGCGAGGAGCTTTGTATAATAAATATATTAATTTTTTGGTATTATGGAGTTATGTTAATAAAATTTATTACTAAATTCAAGTTAATAAAATTATTTAAATTTTGTTATAATGTATTTTACAATCAATCACATTATATATTATTGTTAAAATAATTTAATTTAATTTAATTTATATAACTATTTTAATATCACAATGTAATTTAAGATAATAAAAATATTTGCTATAAAAACTTTATAACTTAGAGACAAGGAATAGCTAGAAAAAGAAAAAGTGGAAAGCTACATATTGGCCATGCTTGGTAAACATCTTATCAGTTGTTTTTTTAGCTTATTCACATAAATTAGTTGGTTGAATATGTTAAAAAACTATTGAAGTTATTTAGTAATTTAGGTAATTAACTATCTGATTTAAAACAATAAGCTGAAAATAGCGAAGTTGGTATGTTTGATCGTTTTACTCCAAGCCAACATTTAACAAAGAAAATACAATGATGGCCTTTGAATTTAATGGGTGTTGTACATATGTAAGAGCTTTGCATAAATTATCGACTACTCACATTTTATTCCCTTCACAAGCTTTTTTTTCTATTAAAGAAAGCTAGAACAATAACATTTTTCAAACAGAAAAATTATTAGTAAAAAAATAAAACTCATATATTTAAAATAGCACAATATTTATTTATTTATTTATTTATATACATAAGAATAAGCAGATTATAATATGAAATAAAGATAAGATATCTACAATTTTGCTAAATTTGGACACTAAAATTAAAAAGATAAATTATAAATTTATAAAATATTTGAATCAACTTTAAAAACATATTTTTTGAATAAATATAAACTAAATTTAGAATAAACTAAACATGAGTTTATTTAAATTAGATTGATTTTTTAAATAACAAACTAATTTTACAAGATTTATAACATATATTAATCGGTAACGAATAGTATTTTATTCACTATAATATTTTTTACATGTAAATTTTAAATAATAGTATATTAAAGTTTCAATATATTTTGATATTTTCATTTCTTAAACATAAACGTATGCGTATGCATATATATTAACTATAGTTATTTATATCCCTTTTTCCTACCAGTTATAACGAAATAAGATATTTTTAAAATCATACCCTCATAAGTTATTTTACACATAAACAATTAATATTAGTTAGTTAATTTTACCAAACATCTGTAATAAATAGTTGATGTTATCAGTTCATCAAATCAATTAATATAATTTGCTGTAAACTAACAGCTAATGCAATAACATGACCATTGTGTGCAAGTCCAAGGAAAAAAAAACTAGTTTTCCTATTGATTTATGTATGTTAGAAAATTTAAAATGAATTTACATATGTCGGTGTGCAAGTCCAGGAGAAATAAAAGAACTAGTTTTTCTACTGATTTGCCCGTGTTGCAACATGCAACTCAACTACTTGCCAGTTTTTAACACATAACAGAAGAGACAGGGAGCGAGCTGACGAGAAGATTTTAACACACGGACAAATGAAAAAAGGGAAATAGCTGTAAAGCACTGCCCATGTGATCCAATGGGATTAAGATGCGGAAGACTTGGGAGAATGATAAGGCCGACATGTATGATATACTATTCCCACCAAATATCATAGGAAAAGAACTAGCAGACACATTTGCGTAGCAATGCCCACTTAATTTAGAATTAAGGCGTGTGTACATATATATACAAATATGTTATATATAAATAAATGTTGTGTAATTTAAAATTTTGTGGAAAAAAATAGAATTGTGTGATTGTGGATAAAATTTTGTAAAAGAGAAGAGGTAAACATATAATAATTGGAATATTTAGAATGAATTAATAAAATTAGTAAGTTAAAATTAACAATTTAAAAATAAAAGAATTTGAAAATGTATATCAACAAAGGAATTAAAAAGATAAATATGAAATTTATATAGAGGAAAATATAAAATAGTTTAGTAATCGTAAAGAATATTGTTAAATATTAAAATTTATGAAAAAAATTAATTTGTGAATATGGAAAAAAATTATTGCGTAGAAAATAAGTTTAAATATAAGAGCTAGAAATTTTAAAATAAATTAATAAAAATAGTTAGTAAAAATAAGGAATAAAAAATGAGATAACACCGTGAGTCCCGAGTGTGACCATTATCAATTAATAATAATTAATAATTAATTATTATTTATTTGTTAATTATATTCTTATTGCTGATAAAATATTATTAATAATTAACCATGCATGATTAATTGCTAATTATTATTAAATATTCTATA
>JANQAP020000990.1:0-28185 GCA_026874005.2 Erythroxylum coriaceum | reverse complement strand
ATTCACTATTTATTATTCATGTGCATATATGAATGCATGAATATGTCAAAAATACTTTAAATAATTCTAACCCGATCCAAAATGACCAAAATGCCCTTCCTATAAGTGAGGGGATGTTACAGCTTGTCTAGAGCATGAATCAATGAGCTAACAGGAGTTTATGAAGTGGACACAATGACACACTTGGCCAGCTAACTTGAAGCCTTAAGCAGAAAAATTGATAGACTTATAATGCCTTCATAAGGTCGAGTTATATAGTGTGAGATGTGCAGGCTAGATCATTAAGGTCAAGAATGTCAATCATCACAACCAGAGGATATGGACTATTTGGGGAATGCTCCTAAATCACAAAATAATCCATATAGCCACATGTACAATCTAGGATGGAGGAATCACTCTAACTTCTCTTAAGGAAATCAGGGCCAAGCGAGAAATAACCCTTCACTTGGATTCCAACAACAAGCACCTCAACCCTAGAAGTCTTTGTTAGAAGAGATGATGTTGAAATTTGTTCAGAATAAAGTGCAAAACATCATAGAACAGAAACTTCTATACATAACATGGAGATAGATCAACCAATTGGCTAGGATAGAGGCAAAAAGACCAAAAGGGGAGTTTACCTAGTACAACATAAACGAATCTTAAGGAGCATGTAATGGTAATCAGAGAAAACTCCAAGAAGAGAAGAAGGTGACTACAGAGAGGTACTTAAAAGTTGAAGTTGAAATTTTCCTGAACAAAGTTAAAGAATACCGTCTTACTGTCTCATATCCTACTAAAGTGAAGAAAGATTGGATGGATGCAAAGTTAGGTGAGTTTCTTAATCTTTTGAAACAACTTCAAGATAATTAAACCCTTATTGAATCTCTTATAAAACAACAAGGCATCAGGAACCTTCGAAAGAGCTAATATCAAAAAAGAGAAATTGGAGAGATTGGAGACTACTACACTGAGAAAAAGGAGCTCAGAAGATAAGAAAAGCAAACTACCAAAGAAGCAAATAGATCTAGGGAGTTTCTTTATTCCTTAGGAAATTGGTAGTTTAAAAATAGAGCTTTAGCCAACCCAAGGGCAGGTATTAATATGACGCCTTTATCATTACTTGAAACATTGGGAAAAGAAGAACTTAAACTGACTAGGATAAACGTGCAAATATCTTACAGATTAGTAAAATGTCATAAGGGGATTGTAGAAGATTTACTACTTAAGGTTAATAAGTTTTTATTCCTAACAGATTTCATGATTCTTGATATAGAGGAGGACATAAAAATGCCTTTAGTCCTTGGACAACCTTTTTTATGGCTATTAAGTCAATAATAGATGTTGACTAAGGTAAGTTAGCATTAAGGGTAGGGGATGAAGAGGTAATCTTTAGAATTTCTAATGTCATTGATCATTCCCTTGAATTTATAGATGTAATTGTATCTAATGTGTCTTATCATGATATTCTATAGGATTCTATAAAAAAAGGTCCATCAGAACCTTAACAAGTTTAAGGGAACAAACCAAAAGAGAAAAGGTAGCTTACTTACACGTCATGGAACCTACAGTAAGGTTATGAAAACCTAATTTGACCAATCCACCTTAAGCTTAAAAGGTACATCGAGCTAACAACATTGAACAAGCACTATATGGAAGGCAACCCATGAATTAATTTAGTTTTTATTTTAAATTTCATGATCTTTTATTTTTCTTTAATTTTAGTATAAGATTTATTTATTTTTTAGTTATTATGTGTTTTAGGATAGAAATTTAAGCATCCCAATGAAGGATTATGCGTAATCGATGTATAGGTTATACAAGTTAATGCGATCTAATGCTTAGTACAAAAGTTTTTATATCTGATCCTCTAATTTTGAGGTTGCACAGGTTTATAGAGAGCTACATGCTCTCTAGACACACTAGTGTATACTTACATGGTTATATACACGCCTGTGTAACTAATCGTGTAAGTCCGTAAAAAGCTGTAATTCAGTGACCTATACGGTCAGCTATAAGATTGTGTAAAAACCTTTAAAATGTCGTAACCATTCAAATTTCTTATTTTCTCTCTTTCTCTTGCACTCCTCGCTGTAGCCTCTCCATTCTCTTATCCAATTTTTTGTTTTTTCTCCCAAATTAATGACACCTAAGTAAGTTTTCATGTTGTTTTCACTTATTTATGCATGATTTACTGGATGCTTTGCATTTTTAGGGGATTTTTGCTTAAAAATGTTAGAATTAGATATTTTTTAATTTTGTGAGAGTTTGCATTATTTTATGACTAACTGTGATTTAATAGCTGGTTATCATGATTACCCATTGGATTTCATGTTTCAATTTGTTTAATTGCATTTAAATTGGATAAAAACTTAAATTGAATTGCAAAATTGTGCGATTTTGCTCACTAAATGCTTAATTGTGATATTTTGCGTAAATTAGGTTAATTAATTGATTTTGACGTTAATTGAAGTTGGGGTTGTGTTTAATTCCATGTTAATTTTGCTTTTGCCATGAATTTAATGGTCAATTTTGTCGATTTTACGTAATTGTGAAATTGAGGTTTTTAATTTCAAAGTTAAGGTTAAATTCGTAATTAGATAATTAGGGTAGCTTAATTTGTTAATTACATTATTTTAATATCAATTTTGTGATTAATTAGATTGTTAACTAATTTTCCAATTATTTTATTCCATTTAGTTTATTTATTTATGACAATTTATCTTTTATTTTTATGTGTTCTAATTGTCGTTGTTGTTTTGTTTTCATGTTTAATAATTTAGTGAGCATAGTAAATGTTAAACTTTGGGAAAAGAGTATTCCCGTAAATTAATAACTATTTTCTCACACTTATTTTAAGTTTCAGGCATAATGACGAGATCACGGTGAAAAAAGGAAGTACCACGTGAGCAACAGCGAGGAGAGGGGTGTTCTAGAGACCTGAGAAGCGCTTATGTAATGCGTCAACCAGAATAATTGTCTCTGCTGCTATGTAATGCAACAACGTATGAAGAGTAGTACCAACGTTTGAAAGATAAGACATTCGTCACAAGATGACACATAGACTAGGAGGCACTAAAGTAAAGTGGATTAGTGCAGTGGTTGTGAGTTTGGTTATGTGTAAGTTTTAATATTAACCCTTGATAATCCCCAAGCTCACTGTTCGTTAGTGTAGTACTAAAGGTGTCGATCCCACAATGAGAGAGTTAATCTAATCCTAAAATCTAAGGCCAGAAACAATAACAGAAATTTAAGTTACACGAAACTAATGTGAGAATTTAATTCAATCAATCAAATTAAGAATCAAACACAAAAATACTAATTACTAAGCAATTGCAACACACCCAAGTATCAACCAAAAGAAATTACCAATTGAGAGAAAGGGAATTTTACCTATCCTTAATGCTAACCTAACTGATTATGAATTATTGGATTGTTGCTTCTAGACTATCCCAGGGTTGATTACTCTCTCTCGAGTTATAACCATTAACCCAAAATCATAAATCTTAATTAGATTATGGGGGTTGCAATATCTCAATTTACAACCTATTCAAAACCCTAATTAGTTCTGAAGTTCTCTAATAAACTATCAGAAACCTATGCAAGATCTCTCTTCGCACAATTTCTCGATCTGATTCAATTCTTGTTCCATTAAATCACCCAACACTCGTTAGTCCAATTTAATCATTTTTCATTTGATTCACCCTCTCAGTTTATTAACAAATTATGCAATCATAGAATTAAACCACAACAGATCCAATAAACACATAAACAATCAAATTTTTATTAATTCAAGAATAAATTTCTGAAAGCAAGTTAAAACCTCCTCATCATTCTAGATCCTATCTTCAACTATTAAATTAAATTCTATATAATAATAAAATTGAAAATAAATAGGAAATACAATCTAAATGGATGATGGGAGGCAGCAACATCAGGAAACCTCCTAATCTGGTAAGTACGTTAAGTCAGCTTCTTTTCCTCTTCTCTCTTCCTTCTTCTCTTCCTCTATCTCTCGATGATTTCTCTTTAGGGTTTCTCAAGGTGGTTGATGCAAAAGCTCCTCTTTGCCTCTTTTCTTGTTCTTTAAATATCCTCTTGTATTTTGAGCAGCCCTAGGGTATCTCTAGAGTCTGAAAGGTCTAAAAAATCCCTCGAAACTTAAATTTTTTGAGTGTCTGCACATCTACATGACGCAGATCACAATCATAGGCCATGTCCTAAGTTACTGTCACGAACATGCCAAGATCGTGGGCCAACTCTGGTGCTTTTGTCACAGTCGTGGCCTATTATGCCATGATCGTGGGTCGTTATTTCATCTCTGATATCTCTTAAACTTCTCCGTTCTTCGATGTTGACCTTGAAACACAAAGGTACCTCAAAACATAACATTTAAGCTTAAAAGCTTGTACTAACCCATAAAACACTTAAAACACAAATAATTAACAAACTAACACAATTCTAACCTAAACACATACTAAATGATTGAATTAATGACAAAACTTATATCAAACTATGCCTTAAAACACGATGCAATTTACACTTATCATGTAGCAAGTTTAGGAGATATTAATAGGGTGCTTGGCCTAGATTTCTAGGCATCGTGGAGCCCTCTTACTGAGAGTGAGTCTGGAGTTGCTTTCTAGCTTCTTGATAGATAATGGATGCCATAATTGGGATAGGCTAAACACCGTCCAATTCTGGCTATTCAAGTAGATGATTCAAATGAGCTATTTGGACTTCTTAGTCATCATGGGCCTCTACGATGAAGACTTTGGTCAAACACGAGAGTACTTGGACTTACGGATAGACTTTCCATATAGGATGTCCTCCTGATAGTTTTAAGACACCATCAACAATGTTAGTGGTTACGACCCTAGCAAATCTAAGGCTTTATTGTTAAGACAACCGGTGCTCTGATATATATAAATAGTCTTGAACCATACTTTGAACAATCAAGGGGATAGAAATGGCATAGTCGGCAACATGGATGTGTACTATTTATAGAGTATGAACAAGAGGATGCTGGTCTGTTTAAGGCAAGCATTTACCCCCGATTCATTAGGTGTCAGAGCAAGGAAAGGAAGGTCGACAAAATTTATGTTAGGCTTTATGTGACCAGACTGCCACGACATATAGGTTCTTTGATCATCTACCGCCGATACAGTAGGTAGACACCATAGTAGCACTCAACCTGGATGTAATGAGGCACATGAGCATGGTCAGCTGATGGCAAGGACCAATTAGAGACATATATAGACTTATTGGGGAGCTTGACAAGCCAGCAGTGGTCGGTGGAGTTAGAGAGGAGTCACCTGTAGTGAAATAGCCATTGTAACCAAAGTCACCACCACCTGAGACGGTAGATATAGTACCAGAGGAGGATAGTTCAAGAGCTCCCAAGGCCAGAATACCATATCCAGATCAGTTGAAGATAGCTTAGCTAGAGAGAAGAGTTACTTAGCTTTTAGGTACTCAAAGGACTCTTCGTCTATAGCAAACAAAGCTTATGGAGTAGATTGGGCAGCTTAAGACCTCAGTTGAACAGTTCGAAAGACTCAAGAACCCAATTGGATGGATGGGAGATTTTTTGTTATTAATGGTGCGTCATTAGGGCATCGATTTTCAACCTCCATCATCTAGTGAGGGTACTTCATCAACAACTCCTCTACCTATTCAGGTTCAACAACCCAAGGATTACTAGCCTAAGTCACCTAACAAGGGAGATTATTGAATTTTATATCTTTTCTTTTCTTTTTCCTCAATTTATTGTTTATATTTCTTATTTCTTTTCCATTGTTATTTTGTTTTATTAAAAAATAATGTTAATTTCATCTCATATTTCTTAATTATTTATATTATTTTTATTTCTTTTATCTTTTTATCCATTTTTCTTTATATTTTACAAGGATGTTAGTTTATCATATTTGATGGACATTCACAGAAACATAGAAATTAGAATCAAAATTGTATGACTTAGGAAAATACCAACCTCCACTTTATTATATATGCTTATATTGTGTACATTAAGGACAATGTACAATTTTATGTTTGGGGAAGGGGATTATATCTTTTGTTGACCTTATTATAATCTTTTCTATTACAATTTATTAATTGATATCTTCAAAAGGTTGAAATACCGCCATCAATAATGTATTTCATTATTGAATATTGATTTGAATTAATATGCAAAAGGATGATAGTTAGAATAAAATTACTTTTATAAGTCATATTGTTAGTAATCACTGATAGTTATTTCTACACATATAACCATATTTTTTTGAGCTTTTGAGCTCAAGCAAAATATTCATAAAATTTTAATCTATTTTTATTCTTTCGTGTGTGTTATCATGCATAATGGAATAATTCTAGAAACTGCTTTTATTATTCATATTGATACCATATTTCGTTAACTTAGAAGCATTAAAGTGATAAAGGCAGTTAAATTGAACACTTTGTTAAGCCTATTTCTTTGATAACCACCATACCATATTTTATCCTTTAGGATTAACTAAGTTGAGCCTTAGCCTTTTGCATTGATTATAACCTAATTACTAACATTTATCCTAATTTTCTTTGAAGACATTTTTATTGTTTTGAACCGTGAAGTTTTTTTACATCACTTGAATGTTTAAAACTTGAAATTTTTTAGAGGTTCGATGTTTCTTTAGTTGTTGTACATCAAGAATGCTAAAAAAAACAGTATGTAACAAACATAGAAAGAAAAGTATAGTATCAATGGAATTATAATGAAGGGACTTGTATATTGTGAACAAGTTGTTGAGTAAGTTTTATAACAAATAAAACAATCAATACACCGCAAGTATATGGATCAAATCTTGTAGTATGTAAGGTTATCGTTCCCACAAGGATTATGCGAGGTTAAAAATTTGAACCTAACTTTGTCTAAGTTATTCAAAATGTGATTTGAATAAAAAAATAAAAAAAATTGAAACAAATAATAAAAAATAATACAAATAACAAGTGATTTGTCAATTAAATTTAAGGTTGTGATTAAGATTAAATACTTAGGACTTATTCTTTCCTTTTTTTCCTTTACTATTGTTGATTCAATTATATGTTTGATCTAAGATTTTCTAAAGTATTGATTACTCTCTCTCAAGATCGAATCAATTAACCCTAATTAAATTTGAAATCTTTAGATTTGCACCCTCTCGATTCACAAAACTTCCCTATCATTTTCAATTAGATTTGAAGCTATCTATTAGATAATTAATTTCTCAAATAAGATCTCTCTTCAAATGATTGTTAATTTGATAATTGTGGGTCTATTAAACTAATAACTTTTGTTGTATAATCTAACACTGAGTACTTTTGACTCACTCTCTTGATTTTTTGTCAAGTTTATGTATGAACAATTATCACAAACATCTAATATGTATTAAAATAAAAAATTAAAGTCATAAAATAAATCAAGAATAAATCCTAGTTTAAAATTTAGAATTTTATAACATATTTAACTTTTAGAATTCAAATTACATTTCAAGAATAATGAAAGTACTAAAAGAAAAGAAGGAAAACTCTATTGAAGTCTTGATGTGGAAAGCTAGAATTTTAAGATGTTCTTTTGATCTCCTATGTTTGATCCACTCTTTGTCATGATTGTGACATAGGAGTTATGATCGCTCTCCTTAAGGCACTATCATAAAAGAGGCCATGAGCATGATCGTGACACCTTTCATGTAGCTTCCATCTTCCTTTTTCTTCAATTATCTAATTTCCAACACTCACAAACACATCAAACACCTCATAAAACATCAAAGTAAGATTTCATTCATGCTATTAACCACACAAACACATAGAATATAAACAAACACTCAGAACAACGTAATTCTAAGCCTATGTATGGGATAATTATCTAATAAACATATAAAAACACACTAAAACACCTGGGAAAACATAGTATGAACTATACCTATCAACATCCCCACACTTGAACTTTTGCTTGTTCTTAAATAAAACAAAAACAAAAACAAAAACACAAACACAAAAACACATAAGTACACATTTATGCAACATGCAATAATGGTACAATGGCATTGTATCATACGGAATCAATTTAACAACAAACATTAATTATTCAAATTATGCCAACATACTAACTGATTCCTTTCATGTTTAAGTACTTTGAATTGAATATACATGTAAATCAAAATATTAACACCCTATTTATACAAATATGGCACTTGTACACATGCATACAAATATTGGTATGTTTTATTTATTGAAACACCATTTTAAATTTTATTTAATGTTAATTAAGTCCTTTAACACAAAGGCAAACATTTTGTCATAAATGTCCCCTAATTACTTAACTAGGCCACGTTTTTACTAGCCTTTTAACGTGAAGACAAACATTTGGTCATGAATGTCCCCAGTACTAAGCTATATCACATTCTTAACTAGCTACCTACTCTATTCTTAACCCAATATTTGATTCAAAATGGTCAACGGAATATTTATTTATTTAACGCACTTTTTTATTTAATTACATAGCCTACCTCATTTCTTTTTAATCAGTTTTTCTCATAAAAGGTTACTAGTAATGCTAATTGATTCAATTGACTTATAATTATAAATGTATATCATAAATTTCCTAAAGTGAACAAAATAGGTGTCATAGCCTAATTAACATGCACATTGATCTAAAAATGCTTAAAATACAAAATTCTTAAGTCAATATGCCATTAAAAATTAAATGATCATGTTCAAAGCTAAACTAATTCCATCAAATTCTTGCTATTGAAACTTTCACACAAAGCACACATATACAATAAAATATTCACATGATGTTAACCTAATCCAAAAACTAACATAATATGATATGGCAAATTCACACACATATGACATGTTAATTCACAAAAACTCCACATACTTAAACAACACGTTGTCCTTAATATAAAAGCCTAAAAAATACATAAAAATAAAAATAAAAAGGAATAATAAAAAGAAAATTTTAGAGCATGAAACCACTTATGGAGATTGAGGTAGTGATGGTGTGGGTGAAGGCATTTAAACACCTTAAGTAGTGAAGTAAATAAGAATCTTCTTTATTTCATGTCACTGTCTCCATTGTTTTTGCATCATCAACTTTATAAGCTTATTATTTTCAGAGACTAAATTGAAGACCTTCTCCTAGCCTTCCGCTTCATCATCTTCCATTTCTTCACTTGTTGAGATCTTAGTTTACTGCTGCACTAGTGTAAAGCTTGAACTTGCTTGTCCTGTCTTGTATTTCATATAAGTTTTGGAATTAATATCTCATAATTCCATATCCTGGACCTCTAAGATCTCAGCTAGCCTTAAATAAGTGTGATTTAGAAATTGAAAAAAACAATATTCAGACCTTCAACATATACACCATAATAAGTAGCAAGTACAGTAACAATATATCTCATGTCAAGATGACTACTTTTCTTTTTAATAGAAGTAGTTATAGTATGAAAAAAATGGGTGATTGTACAAACTTGAACATTATTATCCATGCACCATAAAAGAATAATTCTTTAATAAAACAGTAGTTACTTTCAGATTTATAAAAAATAGTGTGACATATGAATTTATGTAGTAACAAATTTTCTGGACTAAGACTGACCTTATTATATGCATTTATAACAACAAAGTTATCTAACCCTGTTAATTGTTTCCAATACCTCTTAGCATGAAAATTATCATGTTTTTCAATTATATTGGACCTAGGAAATCCACCAATTTCTTTCACAATATCATAATTCTAATTATATGGTTGACCCCTCAATCGAAACCAAAATTGAATCAAATCCCACTGCTCAAATTATAAAGTAGTATAAAATTTGAGAGTTAATTCCTTATACATATTATAATCAAAATTCATAAATTTATCCCTTCAAATTTTATAACTCAAAATGTCAACCTTATCTTTCAACCCTAGATTTTCTAAGATGTCAAAATTAAAGTGTTGAGGTGCACTAACAATCCTATATTGAAGAGTTTGGAATCGAATAACTTCATATTTTAAATAAATGAGAAAAGGAGCTTTAAAGTCCGCAGTGCTATCACATGCATCTCTCCCCGAAACTTGAGCTTTTCCCTTCAGTTATGAGTGTTTAACACTTTGATTGATTCTTAGTACCATGAAGAAGTTTACACTTGTAAAATCAATCAAAAATACATAAAAATACACTAAAAACACCCAAAAAAGTGAAGAGAGTTCCACAAAATCTCGTAAAAACCACTATAAAGATGTGAGATTTATGTGGAAATTACTAGATATGTGTAGGAGTAGTGTTTATCTAGGTGAAAGATGTTGAGGCAAGTTTTAATCTATTTAAAATCCTCAATATACTGCAAGTGCATAGGTCGAAGGTGTAGTATGTAAGGTGTTGATCCATCAAGGAGTTGTCAAACTAATCCAATTCTAAGTTATCTAAGGCTGAAAGAATTATTAAAATGAAAATAAAAATTATATAGAAAAGTAAACATATGAAGATGATTGATTGGAATTAAAATGTAAAATTAACATATAAAGAATAAAATTGAGCAATACCAAATTAACAATGGGAATCACACAAGGAAGATTAATCAAATATGAGAAGGGGCATTTATCCTATCATCAAATGCTAACATGATTACTTTTGAGTTAATACGCTATCGGTCCTAGACTTTTGAAGGGTGGATTACTCTCTCTCGAGTTATAATCATTAAACCTTAAATCATAACCCCTAATTGAATTATGGAATTTGCAATCTATCAATTAACAAAAAATCTATAAATCCAATCAGCTCTTAAACCTTCTAATAGACAACTGGTTCCTTACACGAGACCTCTTTTTGTCTAAGTTCCTGATTTGATTATTTGTGTGATCTACTATATTGTTTAACTCTCATTACTCAATCTAATTGTTTTGCTATCAGTTCACTCTCTCAATTTGTTACTAAAGCATGCAAATACAACAAATAATCACACCCATTGTATTAATATAAAAAAATCACATCAACATTTATTCAAGAACAAATCCATATAGAAGTTTAGAACATCATCATCAAACCCAAATCCATCTTATACATTCAAAACAAAGAACAATAAAGATGAAATGAAATGTCACTTCGAACGGCCAAAATAGACCGAGAAGTTAGCAGCACTACAACCCTTCTTCTCCTTCTTCCTTTCTCTTCCTTCTCTCTTCTACTTCCTCTCTCCTTGGATCTTTCTCAAAGTGGCAGAAGTTGGAGCTCCCTTTTTGTTCTTCATTCTTTTCAATTTAGGGCAAACACTAGGGTTTACCCAGGCCTAAAAGTCTAAATATCCCTCAAAAAGTCATGTTTTAGAAGTCGATTTGCATCTGTTGTCGTGCAAAATTTTTACTCTCTATCACAATGGTGGCAGAAGGAGCCATGATCATGACAGACCCTCCATACTTCGATATTTGATTTGAAACACTAACAAACACACCAAAGCTCCTTAAATACACAAAATTTAATCTCAATAGCATGCTCTAACCTATAAAACACTCAAAAACACAAATATCTAACTAAATAACACAATCGTAACCTAAATATGCACTAATCATTCAATTTAACACTAAACACATACTAATGCCCACTAAAACATTACGCAATTTACCACTATCAAAAGAAACAAGAAATAAGTGAAAACCTTAAGGAAAATGAAGAGATAAAGTTTGAGTGTTTGAGTGTGGCTACTAAGTTTTAAAGAGATAAAGTTTGTGAAGAAGAAGAGAAAAAGTGAATTTAAAGTGTGAGGGTTAAAGAGGGAGGGTTAGAATGGGGTTAGGAAGTGATAATTAATGCACGATTGTGCCTTGGAATCACGACCGTGACTTGTGGTCTTAACTCATGACAAAGGCTTGACCTCCCATGGATGATCGTGCTTATTGAGGCATGATCATGAAATGTTAAAACTTGTCACCTTTATCCCATTTCTTCATTTTTTTCTTCATATAACTCCGAAGCTTGCTTCCCTAACTTATAATAACTTCATAACAAGAAATTTGACCATCCAAACCACTCTAAAATATGAAAATTCAAAACCCTAAATACTAGAATTCAAAATAAATAACCTAACTATCTAAAATGCTAAGTTAAGGTCTCTGGCTTGACCTTTCATTATTTAAAACTCAACTGGGATCAATTAGGAGTGGCTTACTTCCACTTGTATTGTCCAACTTTAGTTTAATAGCCTGTAAATAAGCTACATGTTATGAGATAATATAAAGGACATGATCAATCAAATTTAAAAAATCTAAGTAATTTTGGTAGTGCCCTTTTTAATAACAAACTATCAACAAAATCGAGAATGATGAAACTCCCTAAATCTTCAATGGAATCAAGTAGTTTATGTTATAGGAAGGTGAATTACTCATCTTCTTTTGCAATTACCATCGTCCTGTCTTCTGTTTCAGCTTATTGAGTAGAGAATTCTGTATATTTCTCAATCTCTATGTCCTTTATAACCTATTCCTCATAACTTACTTCTTGATAGTAGGTCTCCTCTTTCTTTTTTATACATGTATCCATTATGTCTATTTTCATGTAAGAGCTGCTTTTTTTGGATGTTTCAAGACCTTGTTCATATTAAACTTCACATGCTCATCACCAATCCGAAGAAGTAATTTGCCTGTATAAACATCTATCAGTGCTTTTCCAGTGTTCATGAAATGTTGTCTAAGAATTACTGTTCAGTTCTTATCATCTTCAAAATTCGATACCATGAAGTCCACAATAATAATGAACTTGTCCACCTAAACTATCACCTATTCCACCACACCATATGGTCTCTTGATGGATTGATCTGTAACTGAATAATCATCAAAGTTGGCTTCACATCGTTGAGCCCTAATTTGCTAAAGATTAAAGAAGCATAAGATTTATACTTATGGCTAAGTCATATAAACACTTAGCAAACTCTAAGTCACCTTTAAGTCACTAACTACAAAGGGTACTTTAAAGCTTCCAAGATCCTTCAACTTGGAAGGCATATAATTGGTGATATTAGAACTACAACTTTTAGTTAGGGCTACTATCTGGCTATCTTCCCAAGTCCACTTTTTTTATAATACGTCTTTAAGGAACATAGGGTAATTGGGTATTTGTTCCAATGCCTCCATAAAAGATAAGTTAATTTCTAAAGTCTTCAGCTTCTCTATGAGCTTTGCAAATCGTGTTTCTAATTTTTTATTTTGTAATCTTTAGGGGAATGGAATCTTAGGTGGGTATAAAGGAGAGGTAACATAAGGACATTTCTCATTCTTTTCCTCATCATTTTTCTTTTTTCTTGATCCTCTACAAGGTAGCTTTCAGCTTGTTTCTCCATTGGTTGTTTGAGCTCTTTCCCACTTCTAAGTGTGATAACCTTAAGTTGCTTCCTTGGATTTGCTTCATAATTGCTTAGAATACTCCTGACATTTCTTGTAGATGATGCATTTTTCAGTTAGCCCATTTGAACCTCTATATTATGAATGGAAGAAGTGTGATTCTTCAAACTTCCCTTTCATACTTATGATCCTATCTATAATCTTGTCCAATTTTGAATCATTAGCACTAGAATTATCTTGTTGAAATCCAAGTAGACCTTAATTTCTAAATTGATTTCCTGCATTGTTAGACCAAGAAAATGTTGGGTGGTTCCTCTATCCAAGATTGTATGTGTTCAAGTGTGGTTTATTCCCCCATTATCGACCAAATTTTGTGCCCATATAGTTGAGTTACTTCGTATTATTATTTTGCATCAAGAAATAATTAGCAGTAACATGATTATCCTGACCATATAATTTGCATCCATGTTAAATTACTTTAATTAGAGCTAATAAGGAGGCTTTCAAGCTATTCGATTGTTTTGCTAAATTAACGATATCAACTTACAGTGTTGTCACTGAAACAACAGCAATGACTCCCTTCTGATCAAGAATGGTTGACTGCTGTCTACTTCTATCTGACATCTAAAGATAGCTATTATTCACCATCTCTTCTAGCAAATCCTCTATTTCCTTAACTGCTTTTCTCATCAAAGATCATCTAAAAGCTGCATCTATGGTGCCCATCTTAGGTGGATTAACTCCATTATAGAAAGTTTGTAAGAGAAATTCCTTGTTTAAGTTATGGTAAGGACATCTCCTTTACAAATCCTTGTAATGTTCCCACATTTCATATGGTGACTCCTTGTTGTTTTGATGGTAATAATCTTCTTTATCAATCTTATCGTCTTTTTCAAAGGGAATTATTTGTTTAGAAATTCACACACCAGCTACTCCTACGTCATAACGTTAGTTGAGTTTAAGGAATTATACCATACCTTGACTTTATCCCTTAGTCTAAAGGGAAAAAGCCTCCGATTGACTTAGAGCGTGTTAGTCAATATTTAATACCGCAAGTGCAAAGTGTAGTTGTAGCTAGTACTAGTAAATACGGGTTGATCCCATGAGGACGGTACATACTAGTAATTACTATTGTCCTATTATCTAGCTTATAGATTGATAATGGTTTTAACTTAAGAAACTAAAATTAAGTAAAAAAAACTAAACAAGAAATGTGAATTAAAGTAAGGGTTTGGTGAAAATAAATTAATTACCAATATCAGATGAATAGTATCTAGGCTTTAAATGCCCCTAAACCTTAATCAATTAAGTCCTTATCTTACAATTAGGTTATTAATTTATTGGATTGTGGAGATTCCTAAGGTGTAGCTGACCTTGAGTCTACTAACAACTAATCCTAAGGTCTCTAACCAAATTACTAAGGTTAAAACTTATAGTATTGCGTTACAGTATTCTGAATCCCTCTATTACGTTTGACCCTAATCTAGAATATTTATGTCGTCCTATCTCTAGGATTGCAATCAACTCTTTCTAATTATCGTAGATCTATTTAACCTAGGATTTCTTAACTGGTAAGTATGAAATCAGATTAAAGTCCACAAAACAAATTAATAGACAATATATATAATGGATAATTGGATCGTAATAATCAACAAACACAATTGCGTTCACAAAAGAACCGAAACATGTCAAAGTGTTCTGCTAAGGTTCATCTAACCTAGATATTAATAGAACAATTAGCTATACATCGGCGAACACAAAATCATATCCATATATACATCAAACATAATAGAAAATATCGAATCATAATTCTAAATCTCTCTTATTGTTCTCTATTGCGTATTTTGACAATCTAGATGTCCGATCTTGTGTTTTGATGGATCTCTAGACCAAAATTCCCCATCTTCCGCTTTGTAAGCTCCAAATCACCTCTAGAATCACCTATGAAACTCTCAGGCTAATATAAGCCACTCTCCTCTTCTAATTATCTTTGAAATGTCCAATTTATATAAAAATCTAGGTTTTCTAATTATGCACTTTCATGTGCACAGTCGTGCATAGGAACGTGAATAATCAGAGTCTGTCGGTTATCATGAAACTGCATGGGCATATAAAAGCGCACAACCATGCATTTCTTCCAAATTGTTGTCTTTCCTATTTCAACCATGTTTTTGTTCGATTTCTTCTCCTTTAAGTCCATGTAAGCAATTATAACCTAGAAACATACTCGAAACAAATTAAGTACCAAATATACAACAAAATTATAAAATATCAAACATTAAATATGGGGTAAAAACATAGTTAGTTAACCATCTATCAAATATCCCCATACTTAAGTTTTTGCTTGTCCTCAAACAAACCATAATCAAACTTATAAATTTACAACATCAATCCATTGTCAATTTTAAGTTGTCCATTCATACTATACGTTGTCATATCCTATTGAATTAAATTAACGTGCAATTAGAATCAAGTTGTCATAAAATTAACTTCCAAAGTAATATTAATAATAATCACATTAACAATCACATTGAAATCAAAAGCATACCTCTTTACACCCTCACCAAAATTTCACTCAATGCACTCAAATGTTTAGGGTAAAAAGTGTCAAAACTCTCAATCAATGCATAGAAAAATCCTTCCTATAGGCTTGCAATAATATCAAATCTCACATCTCCACTACTTATGTATTAACTAGAAACAAAAATCAAAGGGTCTTTGTGTAGATTGTAAAGGGGCTTAGGAACAGTATAAATGGGATAATAAAAGGAGCTAAATTAAGGAAATTTACTCAAAGAAACATTATAAGGCGTAGTTACAAAACACGTAGGCCCTTTCACCGCAAATCTATCAGTATCACTTATTTATTTTTATTTTTTACCTTTTATCTTTTCAAAATATTCCAATTGGTACCATAATTCAACAAGTATTGGACCTTTCATAAATTTCAAGCCTTAACAAGTAAATAATGTAAATAACCTTCAAGGTTCACAATAATAATAGGTCATCAAAGAAAAATAGGATAATATGTGGGTAAAATCAATGAAAAAAGATAAAGCTCAACTTGGTTATTCTTCAAGTTCAATTTTTGGGTATGGTGATTTTCAAAAAAAATTAGGCTTAAACAAGTTAACTAATCTAAGTGCCTTCATCATGTTAATGGTTCTAATTTTCACAACTATAGTCTTAATATGCATAATAAAGCAAGCTCTAGAATTATCCTGCTATGCAATGATAACGTGCACAAAAGAAAGAAAAGAGCTTTAGAAATTTTGAAAATTTGCTCTTTACGCTAAAAAACTCACGAAAAAGATTAGGTATATATGTATGTAAATAGTATGCAAATTTCATCCAACTTGAAAATTTCAATGACTATGAAAAATATGAATTTAAAAATTAATTTCATTTTAACCATCAACCTATTACACACCAATTCAAATCAATATTCAATAACAACATATAGTATTCATGGACAGATCTCAATTAATTCAGGACATCAGTTAATAAAATTTATAATCAGAATTATAATAAACTTTAAGAATTCAGTTAAAAGTTTAGTTAACCTATCCCAACACTTAAAATTGGACATTGTCCTCAATGTTCATTATATAATTAAATATGCAAGTGAGAGGGTTGCTTGGTACTTTCCTGATTGACGTGATTACTTGAATTGATCCATTTGATATTAACTTAACCATACAAAAATTAAAAAAATAAAGCATAAAAAGAAATAAAGAAAATAACATAATTGAAAACAATAAACAATAAAGATGAAATAAAAATACAAAAGTGATTTAATAAAAAGAAGTCCTAAATCTTAGACTGCCTTCCAAGGAGCACTTGGTTAACATCTTTAGCTTGACATATCTTCTTTCGCTTACGGTGGTTCAAATAATTCATGTGAATGTAGCATAACTATAGGTTTCATAACCTATAGGTAAGCCACCTGACTGTGCTTTCGACGACCTTCTTCCTCGTCTTCTTTTTTTTATCATTCTTTCAAATTTGTGGCTTTTCAGGTGGATCCTTGCCAGTGAAATCTTGGAAAGCTTCTTCACAAGTTTTCTCTATCTCGATAGTGTCCACAATTGCAAAAGTATTTTCCTTCACTTCAGAAATTCTAAATGTAACCCTCTTGTTTCCCACTTTCAGAGTTAACTCACCTCTATCAACGTTTATAAGAGACTTGGCAGTCTCTAAGAATGGTTGCACATGGATAATAGGTATCTCTGAATCTTCATCTACATCTATAATGCTAAAATTAGTAGGAAAGGTGAATTTATCAACCTTAACAAGTTCATCCTTGATTGTGTCCCTAGGATGGTGAAGTGATCTGTTAGCAATTTACACGCACATCCTAGTTGGTGTTAGTTCACCTAATTCTATCTTTTTACATAAAGTGTAAGGTATCATACTCATGCTGGTTCCTAAGTCCATAAAAGCCTTTTCCACTTTGACATTACCAATAGTACAAGGATTATAAAAATTTTATGGATCATCTTGTTTCCGTGGTAATGCTGCCACTTTGTTAGAGTTCTTCTTACTTAACATTTCGCTCTCTAACTTCTTCAGTTCCTCTCTGTTTACTAACTTCTCATTTATGGATTTAGTAAGGGCAAGTCGCATTTTCAGTTGCTCTATTATATCAAGGACCTCATTTAACTTTGCTTCTTTTGACTTTCTCTATGCTAGGATGGGTTATAGAATTACAAGTTGATACTCCTTGATTCTCTTCAGGTTATATTTACTCTGCATGAAACGTTCATTAACCCCTTTTCTTTTCTTCTTCCCTTACTTGATTTGTAACACTTTCCTTTTCTTCTAGAAGCCCTTTTTGAAGTGTCCATCTGTTTATGAAACCAACCTTTGTCTTTCTTTACTGTCAAACTTATGATGGTCAGTTCTCATTTCAGTAAGGACTTTCATTAATTTATCTTTAACTCTTGCTTCCTTTTCCTCTTCATCTTCTTCTTTGACTTAGTTGAGCTTCTTTTTAGTGGCCTGAGTGATTACCATTATCCTTTCTTTTAGTTTTGTTTCAACTGTGCTCTACAAACTTCCTTTAGGTCTCTTAACCACTAATTTGGCTAGTTGGTCAAACTTTATCTCTAAGTTCCGTATAGATGCTTCTGGCTATTGATGCTTCACCTTTGAATCCTAAATAAGTCCTAGTATCATCTCATCCATATTTGGATTCCTTAGTTGTGATGTTTGTGCTTGAAATCTTGGTGGAGGGTTATTCCTTTTTTGTCCCTAATTTCCCCACGAGAAGTTGGGTTAGTTCCTCCATCCCAGATTGTATGTGTTACTATAAGGGTTATTTTAGTTTCTTGTAGCATTTCCCAAATAGTCTACATGCTTAGGTTGATTAGATTGACAATCTTGTCCTGGGTGATCAAACTCACTTGAATCAGACTACATCACTCGTCCCTATAGAGCCATAGTAATGTTGACTGTCTTCTTGCTCAGGGCTTCCACTTAACCCACCAATATCCTTACTACATTTACCACGTATACTCCAGATGGCCTATTGGTGATTCGTGCTCTAGCTGAGCATCACTGATAGTTATTCATGGCCATATCTTCAATCAACTCTTAGGTCGTTTCAGGTGCTTATTGTTTAACGTCCCTCTAGCTACAGTGTCGATCGACTACCTTATATTCTAACATATCCCATTATAAAATGTTTGGATTTACACCCATAGAGGTAATCTATGATGTGGGCATCATTGAAGCATCTCCTTAAACCTCTCCCATATACTGTACAATGATTCTTCTTCAGCTTGGGAGTAAGATGAGATATCATTCCTCAGCTTTGCAGTCTTGCTCGGAGGAAAGTACTTTAATAAAAAAATTTCTACCACTTGATCCCATGTGTCAGTAACAAACATGGCATTGATTTGAGTCATTGCTTTGATTTTCTTCTCAAGAAGAAAGGAAATAGACGCTATTTGATGGAATCTTCATTTGCTCCATTGATTTTAAATGTATCACAGATCTCTAAGAAGTTAGATATGTGTGCGTTAGGATCTTCGTCTCCAAGTCCATCAAATTGGATTAACTGTTGCATTATCTAGATGATGCTCGATTTGATCTCGAAATTATTGGCTTACATAGTCGATCTCACTATGTTGGATTTTGTGCCTTTTAAGTCAGGCCTAACATAATCGAACATGCTCCTTGTTTGGTCTGCCATGTTACACAATCTTGCAGTATTTGCGTGACCTTCCAAGTCCTCTACCTGACAATCTAGTTCAAACTCCTTAAGGTTTGTTCTACGATAATTCCTATACAAAGCTCTTTCTATCTCAAGATCTACGTTAAATAAGTTCTTAGTGTTACTCTGGGTCATAAACTGACCTAAAGTCTAACCTAAACTAAGGAAATAACCTAACTAACAAAAGTATTAAATAACATAAAATAAAAAAACAAATAAAATAAAGCAAAATAACAAAATCACGTAAAGTAAAAACAAATAAGTAAAACTAGAGAACTAAAGTGTTCCTAATATTACTGTCCCCAATAATGACACCGAAAACTAGATTGATCTAAAGCATGTTAGTCAATATTTAATACCACAAGTGTATGATGTAGCTATACTTAGTACAAAAAAAATATGGGTTGATCCCATGAGAATGATAAGTACTAGTAATTATTGTCATCTTATTATCTAGCCTATGGGTTGGTAACGGTTTTTAACTTAAGAAACTAAAATTGAGAAATAAACTAAACAAGCAATGTGAATTAAAGCAAGGGATTGGTGACACTAAATTAATTACCGATATAAGATTGAGTAATACCTAGGTTTCGAATCCTGCTAAACCTTAACCAATTGATTCCTTGTTATGCAATTATGATATTGATTTATCGGACTGTGAAGATTCCTAAGGTATGCTAGTAGCTAACCTTGAGTTTACTAATAACTAATCCTAAGGTCTTTAACCAAATTACTTAGGTTAAAATTTATAGGTTTGCATTACCGTATTTTGAATCCCTCTATTAGGTTTGACCCTAATCTAGAATACTTATGTTGTCCTATTACTAGGATTGCAATCAACTTTTTCTAATTATCATAGATCTATTCAACCTAGAATTTCTTAATCGCTAAGTATAAAATTAGATTAAAATCTAAAAATCAAATTAATAGATAGTAAATAGAACAAATAATTTTATTGTAATAATCAACATTCACAATTACATTGATAAGAGAATCAAAACATATGAAAGTGTTCGATCTAACCTAGATACTAATATAAAAATTAACTATACATTGGCGAATACTAAACCATATCCATATATATAGAAAACATAATAGAAAACATCATAATCATAATTCTAAATCTCCCTAATTGTTCTCTATTGAGTATTCTGACAATGTAGATGTTCGATCTTGTGTTCTGATGAATCTCTCAATAAAAATCCCTCGTCTTCCACTCCATAAGCTACAAATCACCTCTAAATCTCTCAGGATGATGCCAACCACTCTCCTCTTCTAATTGTCTCTATAACATCCAATTTATATAAAAATCAAGGTTTTTAGGTTATGAACGTTCGTGTGCATGACCGAGCATAGTAAGATGCATAATCAGAGTCTGTCGAATATCACGAAAGTGCACAGATGTCCAAAAGTGCAAGACTGTGCATTTCTTCCAGATTGTTGTTTTTCCAGTTTCAGCTGCGTTTCGTTCAGTTTCTTCTCATTTAAGTTTATGCAAGAAATTATAACCTAGAAACATACTTAAAACAAATTAAGTACTAAATATACAACAAAATTATAAAATATCATGCAATAATACATTAAATATGGGTAAAAATATAGTCAATTAACCATCTATCAATTATCCCCACACTTAAATTTTTTCTTGTCCTTAAACAAACCATAATAAAAATTATAAATTTACAAAATCAATCCATCGTCAATTTTAGCTTGTCCATTCATAATATACATTGTAATATCCTATTGAATCAAATTAACTTGAAACCAGATTCAAGTTGTCATTAAATTAACTTCCCAGGTAATATTAATAATCATTACATCAACAATCACATTGAAATCAAAAGCATACCTCTTTACACCCTCACCAGGATTTCAATCAATGCACTCAAATTTTCAGCAAAACCATACCTCTTTACACCCTCACCAAGATTTCACTCAATGCACTCAAATTTTTAGGGTGAAAAGTGTCAAAACTCTCAATCAATGCATAGCAAAATTCTTACCATAGGCTTGCATTAATATCACATCTCCACCACTTATGTACAATCTAGAAACAAAAATCAAAAGGTCTTTGTGTAGGTAGTAATGGAGTTTAGGTACATAACGAATGGGATAATCAAAAGGGCGAAGTGAAGGAAACATACTCAAAGAAACATTACAAGACTTAGCTACAAAACACACAGGCCCTTTCATCACAAATTTATTAGTACCACTTACTTATTTAATTTACAATTATTATTTTTATTTTATATTTTTCACAATATTCTAATTGATACCACAATTTAATAAGTATTGGACCTTGCACAAATTTCAAGTCTTAACAAGTAAATAATGTAAATAACCTTCAAGGTTAAAAATAATAATAGGTCTTCAAAGAAAAATAGGATAAAGGTTAATATGTGGGTAAAATCAATGAAAAAGGATAAAGCTCAACTTGGTTATTCCTAAAGGCCAATTTTTAGGTATGGTGATTTTCAACAAAAATTAGGCCTAAACAAGTTAGTTAATCTAAGTGCCTTCATTATGCCCATGCTTCTAATTTTCACAAATATGATCTCAACATGCATAATAAAGCAAGTTCTAGAATTATCCTGCTATGCAATGATAACACACACAAAAGAAAGAAAAGAGCTTTAAAAATTTTGAAAATTTGTTTTTTAAGCTTACAAGTATTGCACACCATTTTAAATCAATATTTAACAATAACAAATGGTATTCATGGACAAATCTACATTAATTCATAACATCAATTAATAAAATTTATAATCAGGATTATAATAAACTTGAAGAATTCAGTTAAAAATTTAGTCAACCCATCCCCCCACTTAAAATCGGATTTTGTCTTCAATGTTCATAATACAATTAAATATGCAAATGGGAGGGTGCTTGGTACTTTCCTGATTGAGGTGATCACTTGAATTGATCCATCTGTTGTTAACTTAACCTTACAAAAATAAAAGAAAAATAAAACATAAAAAGAAATAAAGAAAATAAAATAATTGAAAACAACAAATAATAAAGATGAAAATATGAAAGTGATATAACAAAAGAAAATCCTAAATCTTGGGCTACCTTCTAAGGAGTGCTTGGTTAACGTCTTTAGCTCGACATATCTTCTTTTGTTCAAATAATTCATGTGATTGTAGCATAACTACAGGTTTCATAACCTATAGGTAAGCCACCTGACTATACTTTCGACCAACCTTCTTCCTCGGCTTATTTTTTATTATTCTTTTGAATTTATGGCTTTTCCGATGGCTCTTTGCGAGTGAAATCCTGTAGAGCTTCTTCACAAGTTCTCTCTATCTTTATAGTGTCCATAAGTTCAAAAGGAATTTCCTTCACTTCAGAAATTCTATATGTAACCCTCTCATTTCCCACTTTCAGAGTTAACTCGCCTCCATCAACGTCTTTAAGAGACTTGACAGTCGCTACGAATGGTCACCTGAGGGTAATTGGTATCTCTGAATCTTCATCTATGTTTAGGATGGTAAAATTAGTCAAAAAAGTGAATTGAACAACCTTGACAGGTACATCCTTGATTATGCCCCTAAGATGGTGAAGTGATTTATTAGCCATTTGCACGCACATCCCAGTCGGTGTTAGTTCACGCATCACACTCATACCGGCTCCTAAGTCCACAAGAGCCTTTTCCACTTTGACACTACCAATAGTACAAGGAATATAAAATTTTCCTGGATCATCTTGTTTTCTTGGTAGTGATGCCATTTCGTTGGGGTTCTTCTTACTTAACACTTCACTCTCTAACTTCTTCGATTCCTCTCTGTTTACCAACTTCTCTTTTATGGATTCAGCAAGGACAAGTTGCATTTTTAGTTGCTCTATTATATCAAAGACCTCATTTAACTCTGCTTCTTTTGACTTTCTCTGCTCTAGAATAGGGTATGGAATTACATATTGATACTCTTTGATTGTTACTCTCATTATATTTACTCTCAGTGTTAGGTTATACAATGAGAGTTGGCAATTTAATAGACCTAAAATTATCAACTTAACGATTAATTGAAGAGAGATCTTATTTATGAAATTGATGATCTATTAGATATTTTCAATTCTAATTAAAGATGTTAGGGATAATTTTATACATCGAGAGATTACAAATCTGGAAATTTCAAATTCAATTAGGGTTAATTAATTAGATCTTGAGAGAGAGTAGTTAATACCTTAAGAAATCTAAGATCAAACACATAAGTTGAATCAGTAAGATTAAGGAAACAAAATAAGGAAAGAATAGGTCTAAAACATTTAATCTTGATCAAAACCCTAATTTTTATTAGCAGCTCACTTGTTATTTGATTAATTGTTTCATTTATTAATTTTTACTTTCAACTATTTATTTTAATTCAATTTAATTCTTAATACCTTAGAAAAAGCTAGGCTCAAATTGTTAGCTATTGCATAATCCTCATAAGAATGATAACCTCTTACATTACAAGATATGATCCGTATACTTATAGGTATTGAGAGTTTTATTATTAGATATAAAACTTGCTCAACAGCTCTCAGGCTAATAAATGTTTTCAAGCCCTAAAATCTATCAAATCTAAATTGATTAAATTGAAAAAAGGGAATATTGATCCTATGTTTTCTAGCAAATCTAAATCCCTAAACACTTATTACATGCTTGGAAATGCTATCAAATAATCCTGTGGATCCCAAACTTAAACAATCAAAAGTTTGATTGCTTTAGGAGTACATAAATAACCTAAGAACTTTGGAATTTTAACTGAGGAAAAAGTATATAATGCTTTAATTGAAAAAAGGTGATAAAGACACCAAATTCTAGAACAATTACATCTAATCAAGAAGGACTAAAAACGTGATCATCTCCCTCTAAGATAGTTAACGAAGAATTATTTAGAACCAGGATGATTTGAAGTGTTTAGCTTATGACCATTTCATAAAGCGATTGGTCTCACTTTTCCCTTCATTGAAGAGATTAAGATCAGCCTAGATGGTTCATATATCTCTTATGCACATGTTGATCTCTTGAAGGAGGTTACAACTAAGGAGATTAGATCTACGTTGTTCTCCTTTCATCTGGATAAATCTTCTAGACCAAATGGCTTCAATCCTATATTCCTGAAGAATACATGGGATATAATAGATGGTTTGGTAAGTAAAGCTATTTAATAATTCCTCCAAGTAGTAGATTGCTATTTGAGCTCAATAAAACTTACATTTATCTAGTTCCCAAATCCCTTAATGCCAAATCCTTAAATGATTGTTGCTTTATAGTGTGCTGCGATGTTATTTGCAAAATCATTACTACGGTTTTAGTTAATAGGATAAGGAATTATATAAAGGAGATAATCATTCCCACTAAAAAATGTTTTCTCTCATGGTAGGAAAATTAGTGACAATATGTGAATAACCTAGGAATTATTCATATTTTACAACATCAGTAGATCCATTAAGAGTTGTGCTTTCAAAATAGTCTTTGCTAAGGCATTTGATTCCCTTAATTGGAGCTTTATTTTGGACACACTATAAGCTATGGGGTTTAGTAACCAATTTATAACTTAGATACAAACTTATCTCTCATCAGTTTTGGACACCATTCTAATCAATGGTGAGCCATTAGAAACTTTTAAGGTTGCTTAATTTTAAGGCAAAAGGACCCCTTATTCCTTTACTTATTTGCCATCAACATGGAGGTTTTCATCATGATGATTAATAGTAGTATATGAAAGTTACCGAGCTTACAAATGCTATAGCTAGCATTTACTTATAATTTGCTCCTACTTTATGAAGCTACTTCCCCTTTAATCAATTTTCTCATCTCTTCTTTAGATTCCTTTAAGCAACACTCAAGGTTGAGTTATAACCTCAACAAGAGCTCCTTCTATGCATCAATTAGGGATGGTTCCTTATTATTCAATCTAGTTAAGTCCTTGGGGTTCAACTTAGATACTATTCCATTTAAGTACCCAAGGGTCCCAATAATTGGAAAAAAAAAACACTTACCTATCAGGAATGTATTCTCTTATTATATTTAATCAATATAAGAACCAATAGTTGGTGTAATAGGTTTCTTAGTTGTAGGGGAAGGCTACAACTAGTTATCTTCATACTAAGCAGCTCCTTTAGCTATTGGTGTGCTCATTTAGCCTTCTTAGAGGAGCAATGAAAGCAATTGACATGAAACTAATGGACTTCTTATAGAGTGGCTCTAAAAATAATAATAAACCCCCTAAAGTGAAATGATCATCATTTTGCCAACCTAAGATACATAAATGAATAGGGATCAATTAGATAGAAAACATTGAGTAAAACCTTGCTAGCTCTAAGTTTTGGAAGCTATGTAGTGATAAAGAAAATATGTAGGTTATATGGGTCCATCTATACCACATCAAGCATAACAACATCCAGGAGACTATAATCACAAACAAAATTTCATAGACTCTCTAATAGATTCTCCTCAACAGGAGATGGATGGTTCCTTTGATCAAATACAAGAAAGGAAATGGTCACAACACCTTCTTTGATTTGATCAATGACATGATTTGGGTTTATTATTTAAACTCACATGCTTTAAATCCTTAAGATCCCTCGTTCCACTCAAGACGAAGATTCATGAGCTGATAAGAGTTGATAAATGGTCCTAACCATTCCATTAAGGAAGTTGAATCTATAATTAGTAATATGCCTATCTACACACCAGATTCTTCATCCCCAAACTCTATGCAATGATTAGTAGACAATTCTAAAAATATAACCTTACATTCACATAGGAAATTCCTACTTAACTCACTCAGCCCTTCTACTCACCAGATTCTTCATCCCCAAACTGTATGTAGCGATTAGCAGACAATTCTAAAAATATAACCTTACATTCATATAGGAAATTCCTACTTAACTCACTCAACCCTTCTACTGTGTCCTGGCACAAACTAGTTTAGGACACATGCATCATACCTAGTCATTCCTTCATTATATGGATGGCCATAAGATACATATTAGCAATAAAGTATTAACTAAAGTTTCATGTTTCTAGTGCCTCATGTGAGTTATATAAGCAGGATAATTAGAGTCTCAACCATTTGCATTTTAAATGTAGGTATTTAGCTTAGATATGGAGCAAGTTCTTCATCAACTTAGCCTATACTGCAACAAAACATACTAGCAGGACATAATCCACTAGGTAGTTACTCTCAAACTGATTAGCAATAGTGATTAAACGCCTTAATTTATTACATTTAAAAGGACATATTACATGGTATCTCACTAAGGGTAACGAACTAATCTACTGAAAGATCCTTATGTATGCCAGGCTATTTACCCTTATAGGTAACCTACACCTTTCACTAGGTACTGTTATAGGAACCAGATGAAGAATTTAGGATAGTTACTCCTGAATTACCTTCTTAGCTTACCTTTAGAAAGATGTATTTATGGTTCTTCTTAGTTAGATCTAGCATTGTACTTATAGCTTTTGGAAATTTTGAAACTTTTTATACCTTTTTATTAATTAATTTATTTCACTTACCTTTAAAAAATAACAATTTCTTGATTTTTTAATTTTTAAAATAATACCATGTATATCCTTTGACTATTTATAGGATGAGAATTAAATAAAACTTATCTCGTTATTAGTTATATATAAATTTGCATTTTTAGACTGTAAGTGCTATCCTTCCAAAGAGTTGGGGACTTGGTCATCAACGAAAACGTATTTACTTGTCGTCCATAAGCATAAATTATGATTTTAGTACTTAAAAAATAACAAAAGCAACTTGTATTGGGAAATACTAACCAAAAATGAAAAGTAATAATTTTTCAAAAAAGAATGAAAAGAAAAATAGTGGTAAGAGTAATCCAGTAAGTTTAGTCACAGGAACTTTGAAATAAAAAAAGAAGAAAGAGAAGTTTAGTCGTAGGACCATATCACATCATTATTGGGAACTTTTAAAAATAGGTGGATGTAATTTTTGACTCACTACAACAAACAACATATTTAGTGACGATTTCAATCGTCACTAAAGAAGGGAAAATCATCACAATTAGTAATGTGCGATGATTTCATTGCGTCACCCAAATCATCGCCAAATCCCGGTAGCAAAATAACATCGGCGACATTTAACAGAAGTTGTCACGAAAACATTTTTGTGACAAACAAATTTCGTTAGAAAAATGTATTACCGACGATTGAAAAATGTCGGCAATAGTTTTGTGCAAGGTTTACATTTCATAGATAAAATTCTTTTCCCACGAAACCTTATGCGTCGGTATTTATTTTTAGTGACGATTTTGTTTTGGTAGCAAAAAACTTTTAGCTACTAATTTATCCTGTAGGCAAATATTTTTAGAGACGTTTTTGAAACGTAGGTAAAAATATTTCTTGACGAATTATTTTTAGTTGCTAAAATGGTTTAGTGACGATTTGTTTTTGTAGCGAAAAAGATTTAACTACGAAATGTCTGCTATAGCAAAAACTTTTTACTGACATTTTTCATACGTAGTGAATTAGTTTTTGTGACGAATTTCATTTGGTAGCTAATAATATTTAGTGAGTAAATGTAATTTTTAATTTAATAATTACTATAATGTTTATACAAGAATTTATTTAAATTTATTACAATTTTAAAGACTTTTTTTGACGAATTATTTTTGATAGCTTGTATTATTTAGTAAC
>JANQAP020000968.1:0-12117 GCA_026874005.2 Erythroxylum coriaceum | reverse complement strand
AAAGTAATTATACCCAGAATGTCTATGAATGCATGTACAATTATTTTCATGTGCAAAAATTCGATATTCATGAATATAAGCATATCATATAATGCATGAGCATGAAAAAATGCATTTTTAAGCTCTCATTAATCACTCATATTTACTATTTTAACCTCCCAAAGGTAACGGGATGTTACAGAAACCCCTAGGAATGTATTTGAGATTCAGAGTTTTCTTCGGTTAGCAGGATATTATAAGAGGTTTATTGAGGGGTTTTCACTGATCTTAGCCCCTTTGAAAAGACTCCTAAGGAAGGATTTATCTTTTAGATGGACTGATGAATGCCAAAGGAGTTTTGAGGAGTTAAAATATCAGTTGACTACAACACCAATGTTAGCTATTCCATCTGGATCTGAAGGGTATGTTGTGTATAGTGATGCCACACATCAAGGGGTTAGGATGTGTTTTGATGCAGTATGGTAAGGTGATTTCATATGCATCGAGGCAGTTGAGACCTCATGAGTTCAACTACCCAGTTCATGATTTGGAATTGGCTGCAGTGGTATTTGCTTTGAAGATTTGGAGACACTATCTGTATGGTGAGACGTTTCAAATATTCACAGATTATAAGAGCTTGAAATATTTGTTGACTCAGAAAGAATTGAATATGAGATAGAGAAGATGGATTAAACTACTGAAAGATTATAATTGTATGATTGAATATCATCCTGGCAAAGCTAATGTTGTAGTAGATGCATTAAGTAGAAAGTCCAATAGTAGTGTGCCACAAATACAGACCTCAAGATTACCAAACCTAGTACAATTGAGGGCATTGAATGTTGAATTGAATTTGGGCTAGAATGAAACATTAGTAGCTACACTGAAGCTCAGGCCAATATTGCATAAGAGAATTATAAAAGCTCAGAGTAAAGATCCAAAATTGGTGAAGCTTATTGAGAAGTTGAAAAAGGATTCAAATTTTGAGTTTAAGTTGAGAGATGAGACACTGTGGCTGAAGCAGAGATTGTGTGTACTTGATGTTGATGATTTGAGAAGGGAGATTCTAGAAGAAGCACATATGGAAACTTATGCTATGCATCCTGGTACTACCAAGATGTACAGTACACTAAAACAACATTTCTGATAGCCAGGGATGAAGAAGTAAGTGGCAAAGTATGTCGCTAAATGTTTGACTTGTCAACAGATTAAGGCTGAGCATCAACCTCCAATTGGAAAGTTGTAATCATTGCCAATTTTGGAGTGGAAATGGGAGAGAATTACTATGGATTTTATTATGGGATTGCCTAAGACTCCAAGGCAACATGATGCTATTTAGGTCATTGTTGATAGATTGACAAAATCAGCCCATTTCTTACCTGTAAGGGAGAATAATTCATTAGATCAATTGGCCCGGAGGTATGTGAATTAGATTGTAAGATTACATGGTGTCCAAGTAACTATTGTGTTTGATCGGGATCTCAGATTTACTTCTAAATTCAGGGGTAGTTTACAGACAGCATTGGGTACGAAGTTGAATTTTAATACAACATTTCATCCTCAGACAGACGGACAAAGTGAAAGGACTATTAGGACTGTTGAGGATATGCTCAGGGCTTGTGTTTTGGAGTTCCAAGGAGTATGGGACCAATATGTAGCACTTATCGAATTTGCATATAATAATCATTATCATAGTAGTATCAGTATGGCTCCATATGAAGCCTTATATGGCAGGAAATATTGGTCACCATTATATTAGGATAAAGAGGGCTTAAGGATCATTGAAGGTCCATAATTGATTCAGGATATTGTGGATAAAGTGAAATTGATTCGTAACCGAATTAAGTCAGCTGAAGATAGACAAAAGAGTTATGTCGATTAGCATCGCAGGGATATGGAATACCAAGTGGGTGATAAAGTGTTTTTGAGAGTGTCACCTTGTTGAGGAGTGCTGAGCTTTGGTAAAAAGGGTAAGTTAAGCCCTAGATACGTTGGTCCATATGAGATTACTGAGAGAGTTGGACCATTGGCTTACAGACTAGAATTACCAGTAGAAATAGCTCAGATTCACAATGTATTTTATATGAGTATGCTCAGGAGATATCGATCTAATTCGACGCATGTGTTAGCAGCTCAACAAGTTAAAATTGCAAGTAATCTGAGTTATGTTAAAGAACAGGTAAAGATAATTGGATACCAAAATAAATAGTTGAGAAACCGAGTGATTCCAATAGTGAAAGTCCTTTGGAAGAATCATTCGAGAGAAGAGGCTACATAGGAAACCGAAGAGAATATGAGGAGACAATACCCCTACATATTTGACCAATCAGATAAGAATTTCGAGGATGAAATTTCTTAAGGGGAGAATTGTAACATCCAGTCTCGGGAACACGCTTAGGGATAGAATCTTAGATCAAGCATTGTATATACATGTATAACGTTAGCATTCATACACGAATTGTATTTTGTACACATTTCAAAGATAGCATATGCACTCAATTGACTAATTTTAGGGTATGAAAGATTTTAAATAATTATAATGCGATTGCGTGATTGTGAGTTGTTTATGTCTAGAATTTTATTTTGGATGGATTAAAATTAGTGAATTGCGGATTTATTGTTACAATTGGGTGATTGATGAAGTGTTGTATGCATCTAGTCTAGGAAAAATGTTAAATGGCAAGAAAAATTGATACATGGAAATTTAGGTTGGTTAGGCCTATAAAATGGTGACAGGTGGCACTGTAAATGAGTGAAAAATGGCTAACTAATTAGGTGAAAAATGGATAGAATAAATGAGTGACAAATGGTGGTATAGTTGAGTGACAAATGGACCAAACATTAAGTGACAATTGGTAGTTAAAGGATGAGACATATGGCTTGGATCTTAGTATGACATGTGTCATGCCAATTGTCCATATTCTCACCATACACCTACACCCATGATTTTCCCGCAGTTGAAAGATTATTTTTCTTTTGTTCTTGTTACATTTACCCTCTCTGTCTTCCTCACCACCGACTCACACACATAACCCTTGCACTTTGAGTTTTGCCCAAAATCTTCCACCTTGCCACTCCAAAATCTAGTTGTCTTCATCTTGTTCTTGGAATATACCTTGTCCTTGCTTAATTGGAGGGATAGTTATCTTGAAGATTGAGGAGGTTTTGAGATAAACAAGTAAGTAACATGTTGTTTTTTATGGTTTTCTTTAATAATAAGATTTTGGTGATTGTTTAAGGATGGATTAGTTGTGATAATGGTGTTTAAGGTGTGCTGGAATATGTTAGCTGTAGAGTTTCCACTAAACAGGCATCAGTGTTTTAGCCATAACTTGATATTTAGATATCAAAATAGGATTATTTTTAATTCAGATTAAAATAGAGACATATGACTTCAATTATTATGAAGAAATCAAATTTGAATTCTGTCTCTAATGGTTTCAAATTTTAAGAAGTTGAGTACTGGGTGCTGTCACGGTGTGAGAATAGTCTGTAGTATTTTAGGTATAACTCACAGAATACTGAACCAAACTATATGAACTTAATGTCATTAGAAACTTAAGACATATAGGAACAATTTTTTGAAGAATGTATTGATACCTTAGTTTCTATGTCAAAAGGGCCATGCAAAGCTGACCCAAAAATCTGTCTTGAGAAAAATCTCGAAAATTAGAGCTGTAGGTAGAAATTTTGGTTTTAATTTCATCTTCCTCTTTCGACCTATTTTACGTATCTTTGGGGCATGAATTTGAAGAAACTCAGAGAATGAAAGTTCTAGATATAGGTCATAGCTTGACCTCTGCTTAAGTGGATTGATAAAATAGTAACTAGAGCTTGATTTATGCTTATTTTCCTAATACTGCTTGTTACAGACCCCTATCCAGAAACCTTATGTTATTTCCTAATTTTTGGGTAATTTAGAGCTCGAATTAGTCAAAGTATAAAACATGAAAAATGATTATTGATGTCTTATTAATGTCTCTGTAAAATAGTTTGTCCAAAAGATAGCTTGATAAATAGATGTAGTAAATTCAAGTCATAACCTAAAGAATGGACTGTTTTGATAAGGTTGAGTTCAAATCTGGAAATTTTGATTTGTTTAAGGAATAAACAAGTTCTTTTGGTGAAAACATGATCTTAAGAACATGAGAAATGTGTATAAGGTATGGACTAATGAGCATTGAAAAATATAAGGTATTTATGAATGAGAATTGGGTGAATGTATGAGTATATGTTGTTGGAAGAATTTTGGTGAATGTATAGATTTAGCTTACTAAAATTTCAGATGTAAAGTATCAATTGTGTATGTATTATAAGGAGCTTTTTTATCATGAAAAATGTTCAAGGATAAGTGTAAAATCTGAGTTGATAATGATATAAAGATGTTCTCATTATGTAAGTGATGAATTGGGAATTATTGAATGAGAACTAGGAAATTGTGTAAGTGTATAATCCTAGGAAAAAGAGTGATAAATTCGTGAGTGATGAATTGAAGTTGATCAAGTGTATTAAGGCATAAACCTAATTGCAAACTAAATGATGCATAAACCATGATGAATGTATAAGTATGATTTGTGAATAAGATTTCATGCCCGGAATAATCAATTGAGCATGCATTAAACATGATACATATATATGTGTAACTTTGAGCATTCATTTGATTGGTCAATTAGTAATGTGTGCATGTGTGTATTGTTTGATTTAGAGGCACACGTTGACCGACACCATCTAGACATTGCCGACACGTCGAGGCAATAACTATTTGGAGTGTACTGTGAGTTAACCTAGTTGTGTAAACTCAAATATTTATGTTTCTGTTGGAATTTTATGTATACTGGGTAATCTAGATGTGAGTTTTCGATTAATATGGTTTGTTTAAATTGTTTTGATTAAAATTAATTCCTCTATATTGAATTGATCTTACTATAATTGTGATATTACTGATTCCGGGCAATTGATTGTCTGAGGAGTTTGATATTCGGGACTATATTGGGAATGTTTGTGATTTGAATGTGAAAAAGGAAATTGAATGCTTAACTATTTTTTGAATGCTAGACTTAGATCCGATGAACTGTGAAAATTGAATGTGCTTATTGACTGAAAGTGATTGATGATATATTATGTGAACTATGTTACTCTATTACATGATACATGTTCACATAAAGGAGTTGTGATCGGAGCAGCCAACGTGAAAAGAGCTTTAAGCATAGTTATATGCATCAGAGCCTCAGGCTCAATGACTAATGAGCCCAGTATCTACAACGGATATAGGACAGTACTGAAAAGAGCCCGGTATCCACAACAGATACGGGATAGTGAAATAGGTACTCGGTCACAACAAAGTTAAAATGGAATGAGTCTCATTTGCTTTTGCATTTGTATCTTTAAATGTGTTCATGATATTGATTGCAAATGAATGTTGAACTATATTGTGTTGATATTGAGAAATGCTTATGACTTTGATGGTGATATGAAGAATTGTGATAAATGAGTGTTAAGTTTTGAAATGATTATATTATATTCTTACATTTAGAATGTACCTCTGGAATGAATTAAAAAGTGATTGTATTTTCAAATGGTTCTTTGATTATGATGCAAATTGTAGAATATGAGTTATAGCTCTGAATGAAGCGTTACTTTGATTGGGTTGAATGTTATTTATTAATATATATTTGTTCTACTTTGAGTGAACACATCGATGATGGTTCACTCACTGAGTTTGCAAAACTCATCAAAATTGCAACATTGTTTTTCATGTACTGGGAGGAGACCTTGCTAGTAAAGCGAGCTAATTAAAGTTTAGTACTGTCCATTTTAGATCAAGATACGACTCAAAGGTCTGGTTAACTGGCATCTGAGGATTTTAGATAGAGTACTTTGTATAGTTATCATTTCATGTAGAATCTTTTGTTTAAAACAGTGTGATCATAGATGGTTTTTGTAATGTGAATATATGAACGGTTTGTAATGAAATAACAGTGTAAAACATGTCTTGTTAATGAAATGAGATAAATTGTTTTTTATGATTACTTCTAATGTGTATGATGCCATAGTAAGTGAATGTGACTGCTCTAACATGTCATTCCCATAGGGTATGTGCTCGGATATTCTCAAGAATTTCGGGCATATGTCCTATAGTAGTGGTGTGTTACAACTGATGTATAGAATTGGGAGAGCCATTGAGAATAGTTGTTGTTGAATGTCAATTTTTGTCTAAACTAACCTTCGAGATTTTGATCTTTGAGATTAATGAAGTTTGATTTATTGTGTTTTCATTGAGTTATTTATGATTCAATATCTGTGCTTAATAATTCGGTAATAAACTGAGAGGGTGAACCGAGTGAATATCATCAAATTGGGCTAACGATAGTTAGGTAATTTTATAGATAATAATTGAATCAAACTGGTAAAATCGTGTAACGAGAGATCGAGCATAGGTTTCTGGTAGGTTATTAGATAAATTCAGAACTAATTTAGGTTTGGATAAATTATAAATCGAGAGATTACAATTCCATAATTTAAATTAGGGATTATAAATTAGGGTAAAAGATTATAACTTGAGAGAGAGTAATCCACCCTAGGACCGTCTAGATCTAGTAATTAAATAATTGCATAATCGATTAGATTTTCATTAATTTCATATTAAAACTCCCTTTCTCTCAATTGGTAGTTTCTTAGTTAATTCTGGACTGGGTTATGCAAAATTGCTATTTTGTTATATTTTATGAGTTCAATTTCTGATATTGATTGTTTAATTGGATAATTTTTACATTAGTTGTTGATGGAGGAATGGCCTGAAAGTGATCGGAATAGGGTCTGGTGGTTATTGGAAAAGTTTTGTGCAATTTGGTGTTTATCGGGTAAAACTGGAACAAGGAATTTTGAAGGCATTTCTGGATTAATGAACTGGAATTTGGTTTCCAGGAAAGAAGTGAAGTTGTAGTACTTTTTGTGAACTACAATTTAGAATCAAGAATCAGGTCAAACGGATAAGGGACGGTCGAGTTAGGTTAGTTTTCCTGAATACATGTTTGGCTGGGCAGCTGATTGGTGATGGTTGGGAAAACTGGAAATTTTGAGATGGCTGAAGTTCGAACTGGGTAGAAAACCCTTCTGGATATTTCTAGTTTAAGAAGTGAACAACTTTATGGCTTTGGAATCACCTAAATCGGACAATCACACAAAAAGTTATGAATTTTCTCATACAACTGGTCAGACAGAATTCTAGAAATCAAATTAAACGGAATAATGAACAAAGTTGAACGTTTTCGGAAAACAAACAAACCCAACTATTGTTCTTTGGAGAAACAATGAAACCCATACAATCTCTTGCCAAATTGAGAGAAAACCTCACTCTTTGTCATCTATATTTTTCTGAATGATTCAAAATAGGAAAATAAAGAGCTAAAATAGGAAAATTTCAGGCAACCACAAGAATCGGCTCCTCATACTCCTCAAAAGGACTTGGAATTGTAAGAACAAATTCAGCCCAATTTCTGCTTCCTCCATAACTTCATTCGGCTCACTTACAGCTCCTTGAACTTGTTCCATTTTTTGTGACTTTTCTTCAAATCCCATAGCTAGGACATCTTGAATAGCAAGCTTTGATGGCCCTCTATCATCCTCTCCCTCTTGAGAATCGGCCTCACTAGAAGAATTTGAATCAATCATAGTATCCTCCACATAAAGCTTTAGATCACTTACATTGAAACTATTTGACATTTGATAATGGGCTAGTAACTCAATTTTGTAGGCATTGTTGTTGATCTTCTTGAGCACTTTGAATGGACCATCCGCCCTGTCATTAAGCTTGGACTTCCTAGCCTTGGAAAACCTTTCTTTCCTCAAATAAACCCAAACCAGGTCACCCTCCTTGAATTCCACCGACTTCTTCTTCTTAGCTTGCCCCATGTAGCTTCAATATGCTTCCTTATGTTCTCTCGGACCTATTCATGCATTTTAACAATTTCTTGGGTCCTTTTCTCGGCTACAATGCTTTGAAAAGGCCTCATTCATAAGCCTCATGAAAGTGGATAGAGAATTTGACATTCCCATTGGCATGATAAGCCACTCATAAAGTCCTTCCTTTGTTTTGAAAGCTGTTTTCCACTCATCTCCCTCTCTCACACGGATTTGATGAAATCCATTGGCAAGATCAATTCTAGTGAAGATTGTTGCTCCCTGAAGATGGTCAAGTATGTCATCAAGTCTAGGAATAGGATACCTATACTTGACTGTGATTTTATTAACTGCTCTTGAATATATCACCATCCTCCATTTTCCATTCTTCTTTGGCACCACAAAAGCTGGAACTACACATGGACTTGTTGAAGGCCTAATGAACTGTCTCTCCAACAACTCTTCAACAATAGCTTGCAAAGCTTCCCCCTCCTTAGGACTCATCCTACAGGACTGTTTGTGTGGAATTATTGCTCTCGGAGTGAAGTTTATGTCATGTTGAATAGATCTCAATGGTGGCAGCCCTTTTGGAAGCTCATTAGGGAAAACACTAGGAAATTGAGCAATCAAATCTTGAACAATTCTAGGAATGGGTGGCTTTGGCCTAACCTCATCTTTCACATCTAATGGTGCAAATGAAGGCAATTTATTAACAATTTCTTCCTTTCTTCAATACTTATCAAAACTGCATCATTTTCTACCCTTTTTTTCACATGCAGCCTCATTGGTGTCAACAAGAATTTTCTGCCCTCATGCTTCAAGGAATATGTATTTGCTCTTTCTTGATGACTAACATCCCTATCATACAACCAAGGCCTGCCCAAAAGCAAATGACAAGCTGACATTGGGATAACATGGCACCATACTTCATCTTCATACTTCCCAATAGCAAAAGGAATTAGACATCTTTTGGAAACTTTTATCTCATACTTCTTGTCAAGCCATGTGAGTTTAAAAGGACATGGATTGGGTTCGGTTTTCAAGCTAAGCTTGTCCACTATTTCATTGGAAACCAAATTCTCACAAGTTCCACTATCAATCACTACACTATACTTTTTACCACCATTTATACACTTTGTATGAAAGAGAGATTTTCTCTTCTAATTTTCACCCCCATTCTCACTATTAAGAATTCTAAGCAAAACTAACATTTTTGCCTCTATATCTTCTCCACTAGCCACAATTGTCTCATCACTACCATTTTCCTCTTCTTGCACTTCATCACCAAATAGGGCGACTTCTTCACATTAAAGTGCATTGTCAATTTCCTCCTTCTCTTGCAAAGTCATAATTTTCCTATTTGGACATTCGGATTGAAAATGCCCACAGCCTCGACATTTGAAACATCTAAGCTTGGATTTTGGACTTTGAGAATTACTAGGAGTGTAGGGACCTTTTGGGGTGTAAGGTGAAGGTGAATTGTTTGACTTCGGTTGTGGTAGTCGTGTTTTTTGTGGGGAGGCTTGAGGTGGGATGAATTTAGGCTTGAAAGGTGGTTGGAATGGGCTGGTTCTTTGGCTATAGTTGGGGCTCTGCTTAAATGGGTTTTTCTTGGCTTTTTGGTTGTTTAAACTTATCTCACATCTAAATGAGAGCTTCTTCAATTCTGCAAATGAATCATAGGGATAAAGATTCACCATGCCTTGTAGATCTTGATCAAGTCCCTTCACAAATCTTGTGACAACCACTTCTTCACTTTCTTCTAACCCATATTTTAACAAGAATTGCTCAAACTCCATTGTGTATTCTTCAACCGGCCTTTTATTTTGATTCAACCCAAACATCTTCTTAAGCATTTTCTACCTATGTTGAGGGGGCAGAAAAGTTTCTTCCAATTCAATCTTCATACGGGTCCAACTAGAGATTTTTTCCTTCCCTTCTCTCATTCTCCTATTCTGCAAATTATCCCACCAAAGAGCAACATACCCTTTGAATTTCATAGCCACAAGTTTCAATTTCTTATCATCAGGTACATTTTTTAATTCAAAGATCCTCTCAACAGTGTACAACCACTCTTGGAAAACATCCACATCAATTTTACCAACAAACTCAAGAATATCAACCTTGAAATTAAACATATCAACATTTCGATCATTCCTATCAATTCTAGGTTGAAACACATTCCTAGCAGGTCTTATACGGTCTGTACCATAAGGGCCTCTTCCTCTCCCTCTTGTGCCATTTCCACCTAATCTAAATTCATCACGACCAGAATTGTTTAAATGGCTTACCTCATCCTCAAACTCATCATCTCGGGACTGAGTGGCTTGGGAAGTGTCTCCCAGTGCCTTAAATGTTCCCAAGGGAGCAAAAGTAGCCTCTTTATTCTTCATGGCCTCAAACTCAAGGCAGGTAGCATCACAATTATCAATCTTGAGACTTAACTCGTTGAGTTTAGCGAAAAGCTTCTACAGGTCGTTTGGAGTCCTACATGACATGGTTGGAGGTCAAAATCACGTCTCCAAATCTGGGATCTGATACCAAAATGATGGACGAATGGCCTGAAAGTGATTGGAATAGGGTCTGGTGGTTATTGGAAAAGTTTTTTGCAATTTGGTGTTTATCGGGCAAAACTGGAACAAGGAATTTTGAAGGCGTTTCCAGATTAATGAACTGGGAATTTGGTTTCTAGGAAAGAAGCGAAGTTGTAGAAATTTTTGTGAACTACAATTTAAATTCAAGAATCAGGTCAAACAGATAAGGGACGGTTGAGTTAGGTTAGTTTTCCTGAATACATGTCTAGCTGGGTAGCTGATTGGCGATGGTTGGGAAATCTGGAAATTTTGAGATGGCTGAAGTTCGAACTGGGTAGAAAACCCTTCTGGAGATTTCTAGTTTAAGAAGTGAACAACGCTATGGCTTTGGAATCACCTAAATCTGACAATCACACAAAAAGTTATGAATTTTCTTGTACAACTGGTCAGACAGAATTCTCGGAATCAAATTAAATGGAATAATGAATAAAGTTGAATGTTTTCGGAAAACAAACAAACCCAACGATTGTTCTTTGGAGAAACAATGAAAACCCAGACAATCTCTTGTGAAATTGAGAGAAAACCTCACTCTTTGTCATATATATTTTTCTGAATGATTCAAAATAGGAAAACAAAGAGCTAAAGTAGGAAATTTTCAGGCAGCCACAAGAATCGGCTCCTCATATTCCTAATCTGCAGTTTCAGCTCATTAAAAGAAAAATAAAAGTTGTAATAAAGTCTCACAAAACAGCTAATTAAAACAAACCAAAATAAAGTCTTCAAACTGGACCAAATACACTAATCCGAACCATTATTAACAGAGAATAAAACTAGTAATAAATTGGACCAAAACCAATGAAAATAATTGTCTTAAAAATTCTGTTAAGCTTGGAATTCAACCTCATGCTCATCAAGTCCATAGACACACATTTTGAATTCTCCAAATGCTTTGAAAAGGGCTTGGAATTGTAAGAACAAATTCAGCCCAATTTCTGCTTCCTCCATAGCTTCGTTCGGCTCACTTGCAGCTCCTTGAACTTGTTCCATTTCTTGTGACTTTTCTTCAAATCTCATAGCTAGGACATCTTGAATAGCAAGCTTTGATGGCCCTCCATCATCTTTGAAAAGTCCTATCTTGAACAAATGGAGTCAAGGAAATAGGAGTCAATGGATTTGAGCCATAAACAACTTCAAATGGTGAGAATTTGGTTGACTTTAACTTAGAACAATTATAAGCAAATTCGGCTTGTGGCAACATGGCATCCCAATTCTTTGTTTTTCGTCTCAACAAAGTCCTCAAAATTCCCCCTAAAGACCTATTAACCACCTCGGTTTGGCCATCTGTTTATGGGTGAAAAGCTGTGCTAAATTTGAGTTTTGTCCTTAATCTAGCCCATAACACTCTCCAAAAATGACTCACAAACTTCATATCTCTATCACTCACAATACTCCTTGGAATGCCATGCAATTTGACAACATTATGGAAATAAAAGTCCATCACATGTTGAGCATCATTAGATTTAGCACAAGGAATGAAATGTTCCATTTTAGAAAATCTATCCACAACAACCATAATGCTATCAAATCCCCTCCTTGTCCTAGGTAAACCTAACACAAAATCCATGCTTACATCCTCCCAAGGTTTGTTTGGTGTAGGTAAAGGTGTGTAAGGGCCGTGGGCTTGGGATGTCATCTTTGATCTACT
>JANQAP020000941.1:0-12120 GCA_026874005.2 Erythroxylum coriaceum | reverse complement strand
AAAGCTCTTCTCAAAAAAGCTCTACTGACAAAAGCTCTATTGACAAAAGCTCTACTGATATAAGCTCAACCAAACAGGCACTTTAACAATTGTCCAGCCATCTCTTCCTTTTCTCTCCTCTACTCTTTGTGTCTAGTCCGGTAGGTTATACTATTATACTATACCTTTTGTGTCATCTCAAGAAAATCTCTCTTCGATACTTTCTTAACATAACTTGATAATAGTTTAGGGTTTTCTTCTTCTTTTCTTTTTTTTGTCCAATTTGATTGTCATTTACATTTGCAGAGATGAAATAGTAATTTAATTAAAATGGCATCGGCAATGGTGGAGGATACTAGCTTTGAAGATGACCGGTTTTCATCTATGAGAACTGACGACATTGTTTTAGCTTCCCGCTTCCCCGATACTGAGATTTGTGTTCTAAAGGAGGAGTTGTAGAGGACCAGTCTGGAACTCAATTCCTTTAAGGAGAAGATCAAGGAGAACCAGGAGAAAATTAAACTCAATATGCGACTCCCTTACCTTGTTGGTAATATTGTTGAGGTAGCTTTGTTCAAACACCTTTTGTCTGCCTAAAATTATTGTTGCATTCTTCTCAATGTTTTGTTCTGTTATTTGTGTTAGCATTCTAACTGCTAACGACGTAGCAGCAAAGCTTCATGCTCTATTTTTATCTAGATTTTGGAAATGAATCATAAAGATGAGGCTGAGGAAGATGGTGCAAATATTGATCTTTACTCTCAAACGAAAGGTAAATGCGTTGTGCTCAAAACATCTACCCATCAGGTGACCAATCTTACTGTGTTCTTGTTTATTATCTTCCATTTTTTCAAAATATTTCTCGTTTTTAGAGCTATTGCAAGTTTTAAGTGCAAATCTGAAATTATCAAGATGTGCATTCTGAATTCTAAGTTTATGCTTGTATCATGACTAAATCTGCTAGCGTTTCAATGATAAATTGATAATTTAAACGTTTGATTAAATTAGATCAAGGTTTCATACTTAAACACATATTAAAAGTGTGTACGAAAATGAGATGAAATTTTATAATTCACAGATATTTGTGTGAATGGATCTTCATTCTTCCATTTCTTGAATCTTGATTAGTCCTATAAATTGATTTCTAAAAAGTCTCAAAGTTATGGTTTCATCTAACTTTGAAACTATTTAGAAACTATATAAAACTAAACAAATCAACTCATCTCTTAGGTTTAATTAATAGCTATCAATATTCTTCAATTTCGCAAAAAATTATTAAAATTATATTTTATTTATTTAACTAAAATTGTATCTTAATTGATAAAATTCTAAACAAAATTTTAATGTATATTAAATGGAGGTTATAAATTATAGTTGTAACACAATAATAACCCTTAGGAGGATATACGAATGTCACACAAAACAAACCAAGACAAGCCAACAACTCCCAGAAAATAAGGAAATTATACATCACATTTCTATTTCATTAAGGTTTAAACGGGTTACAATTTGCACATATCAAATCCATACATTTTTTAAAAAAAACCATCCTATGTTATGGTTATTACAAGCCATTTACAAATACTACAAATTTTCTCATTATATTTATAAATACAACTCAAAGCTTAAGTACAAAATCTTTCGAAAGTGAATACGTCCTTCTTTGGTCATTGTGGTTGTCCCAACCTTAATCATGTTTATCAAGACCTACACGGAGGAAAAATCATCATGCTAAGCATATAGCTTAGTGGAAAAAATAATGATGCAAATAGCGACTACTTTCAGCAGTCATCTAACATTTCCGTGCTAATGATTCATGCCAAACAAGTGATGGAAAATAAATTATAACATGAAATCATGAAATATCACTTAATAGTAATTGAATATGATACTCAACGAGCATACCAACTATAAATTTGCATCAGAGCAGAACATATACAAGATTTGCCTACTAATCTTTTCAGAAGTGCGTAATGGGAATATAACAGAAGATACCTATGATTGGTATCTATAGAAGAGGCAATAGCCTCTAAAATAGAAGAGACTTAAGTCTCTAAAACAAAAGACATCGTAGTGTCTCATAATAGAGGCAGATGCAGACCCTTCTAGGTATGCCTATTTACCCACAACTAAGACTTGACAGGTTAAAACTAATCATCAAAACACTAAAAAACAATAATTCATACATTCAAACTCATTCCTTAATGTTTGCGTTATAATCTGAAAACATTCATCATGCCCAATCAAATTTGATATGTTTTATAAACATAGTCCTTTTTCAATAATGCATCAATGAAAGCATTTAAATAATTACACATTATAAGCATGAGTCTCATGTTACCTATGTAACTGGGTTTGCTAAGCTTCGGTGACATCCGAAAAAGTTTGGATGAGATTCAATAGCATTTAAATAAGGAAAAAAATTTATGTTTGGGCTCAAATGAGGGTGATGCATGGCTGTACCCAAATTTCTAGCTTTTTCTCGAAACAAGTTTTCAGGTCAGTTTTTTATGGACTGGAGTTCTTAGACAACATTGTCTTCTATAAAAATGTTCCTCTGTGTATTAATTTTCTCATGGTATAAGTTTCACTCAATTTGGTGTAGTATCTCGAGAGTTATATCCAAAATACTACAGGTTGTTCTAAAATAGGGATAACAACTAGAACTCAACTTCAAGCCAAATTTCAAAACCCTTAGAGACAGAACTCAAATTCTATTCCTTTATGAAAGTTGTATACCTATGTCTATAGTTTAAATCCAATTAAAATTATATCATTTGAATATCTACAATTCAAGATATGGCTAAAATATAGAAGTTTGTTCAGTGGAACCACTCCATCTAATGAGGTGCACACTCCAATTAACTCACTTCAGTCTTAATATTCAAGAGCAATGCCAAAAACACATCCAAATGAACTAGCAACATCCCATTTTTGTATAGAATACTTCTCTTAACAAAACCCCTCATGTTACACTCAAAAACTCAAACAATATACCAAAATTTTCATACCTTTTAAAAGAGTGATCAAAACCCTAATTCTTCACTCCACTTGCTTCCCTTCTCTGGTCTTCTCCACTTCTACACATAACCTACCCATTCAAAACTCATCTTCAACAATCACTTATACATAACAAAACCCTAGAAGAAGAGGAGATGAGGAAGGAGCTAATGTTCACACCAAAACATGAAATCAACTCACCTTAGACTTCAAATGCACAAATTTCTTGTGTTTTCTTTCAAATCCCTTAAGAGATCAAATTTCACAAGACTTTGGATGAAGAAAGAGGCTCAAACTTCTGATGGCCAACCCTCCCCTCTTCCTGGTCATGTGTTTAAGTAAAGTTTGTGGTGGATGACATGCCATATGGCTAATTCTTATAGTGTGGGACATGACACATGACTCAATCTTATTGATTTCTACTTTTCACGTTTCGTTAATTACAAAAATGCCCACACATTTATCTTATTCTATGAAATTACATGTCATCTTACTATATTTAGCAATTTAGTCAATGATTAATGTATATTTATGCATGTATAACATAATTAATACAAATTACAGAAATACTCCTAACAATTTCGTTTATACCGATTACAAATACTTTCATAGACATGAAGCATTCCTACTAGGGTATAGTTTGGGACCTCATACTAGTGATTTTAACTAGTATAACAAATTTTTTAGTGAAACAAATACATATTTTATTTAAATTTTAAATAATATTATGTTAGACTGATAGGTGCTTAATTGATTATGAAATTATTCCATAACACTTAGCAATTATTGACATGAAATTGCTTAAGATACTCACTTTGACTCATATGTGATTTTAGGTACAATTCGAAATCAAAGAAGTTAAAGTGAGTTGAAGCTTTATATTTTGGCCATTTTTTGAAGATTAATTTTTACTTGTCTTTATAGAGCAAGAAGAAGAAAATTAAAAGACAAGAAGGAAATTAAAAGAAGGAAAAAATGCAAAGAACAGTGAATGAAGATGGACAGCTGGAAAAAAAGACAAAAATGACAGTGCAAGATGAAGAAAACGCAATGCAGGAGGATAAGGCAGGAGATGAAATGCAGCACAGCAGTTGGAGGTTAGAGCAAAACACAGTCTGCATTTCACGCAGACAACTATGTTAAACGCAGTGTTCAATAGAAGAGGTTCGTGAGTTTTTAAATGAGGCATGAACAGTATGCAAGACCTAACAGATTAATTTGTCAAATCATAGAATAGTGGAGAAAAACTTGTAAGATAGGAGGGTAGCGTAGCGAGGTTAGACGGTTGAAAAAGAGTGAATAGTAGGGTGGTCCAAAATGTTTATTCGTCAAATCAGTGAATAGTGAGGAGAGAACAAAGAGTGGCGTGAGAAGAGAACAGAAGAGAGAGCTTGCGATAGAAAGTAGGGAGGTGCGACAATGAAGAAATAATTTAGGGGGTTTCAGGTAGGACATTGAATAGGGGCTGAAGCATTTTCTTATGATAGACTTATGGAGGGCTAGACATCATGACGCTAGTTCGGAGGCAACATCGATGCCAACAACCCTGGTTAAATATTTTTTTATTATTTTTTGTTTCTTTCTCTTATTAGAAATTGATTATGTTATCTGGTATGGATTGATTGAGTATTTGAATGGTGATGATTTTAATGCTCTATTGAATCATTTTTCATGAAAACCCATTGCTAGAATCAAAGGCAATATGTAATCATTGTGTTCCTGATTCATGTGTAACAACTAATGGTTTCGAGGAAAAAAAGAGGAGGACATTTACCATGATTGAGCAATTTGTAGGAGATGAAAACGTAGCAGATCTCTACGGATAACAAGCTGAGTCATCTACTCGCAAATGTTTCACCATCGCCGCCCCTGCCATTTCGAAAAACATCTCTAACCATCAAGAAAGGAAGTGGTCGTTATGCCCTAATAGTCACGCCCTCAATATTTTGACAATGAACGTTGTCGTTTCTTAGTCTTTAATAGTCTTTGATGAGTGTCACCGTTTTGTTCAAAGTTACTAGTATCTCATGTCTATCAAGAGGCTAAAAGACCTGATTGTTAAATATTATTTATTAATTAATTTTTTAAATTCTCAAAAAACTAATGGTTTCGAATCATTAGAGATAACATAACATAGGTTAAATAATCCCAGTACATGTGATTATTACCTAGATTGGTCTATTTTTCTTATTCGTAAGGCAGTCATCTTGATAAACTTAAAGAACTTATTCTAGGTTTCTCGATAGCTAGGGTTAATTAACAAGCGCTTTGTAATTAACTAGGATCTAAGGAAAAATTAAGATTAACAGAGCTTGTTGTTAATCTACGACCAATAATTGCTAAGAGAGATAAAAGAACAATAAATCAATGAATTATGCTTAATTAGGGTGTAGGCCTAAATTGAACCAAAGAACCGAATCCCTACCGAATTCCCAAATTTTTTCATTTTTCGCATGTTTTCTTTAATTTGTTTTCATTAGGTTTATTTTATTTTATTTTCTTATTAAATCCAAAACCCCCTATTACCTAAACATCAATTAATTTCATTTCATAAGCTAACTGAATACCCCATGTGGAATTGACCTAGACTCACCACTGCTATAGTAGTAGTCTAGTTATTTTATTTTGACTAGCGTTACGACGTGCCTGTCGTGGACCAATTATTAACAAAAAACTGAAAAGTATAAGCTAAAATAATATATTAAAAAACCTGTTTTTGAAGAAGTTATAAGAATATTGAACATGAAAAATAAATGCAAAAATTAAAGAATAAAAGATAAATTAGAAATTTTAATCACTTCTATTTACCTTGAACTTGAACACAATTTTTTTTTAGAAATTAAATAATATTGATAAAAGATAGAAGAGGAATACAAAATTGGGGGAGACAAAAGACTAACCCATTAACCAAAAACAACAATTACACCCAAATAACCAGCCCCACATAAGCAGCAACATTCCAATGTACAAATTAAAACCCATCGTTGAGACCAAAATGGGAAAACGAAATCCTAATCCCCACAATTCTCTTTCAAACTTTTCCCGATTAGGTTTGGAGTATCAACGATCTCCACCTCTTAAGGCATCGAGAATGAGCTTAGAGACAGATCAAGTGAATGTCCAAAAAATTAGGTTTTTGCCTAGTCTTGTACTATGAACGCTCTAGCCTATCCTTTGGTGATTAAAAGGTAAGACAGATCCCACATAAACCCATATTTCTCTTCTTCATAGTTCACACATAAATATAGCTAATGCAAGATGATTGAAGCTTTCTTTCTTGTCTTTTTATGTACCAGGACATTGGTTGAGTGGCCCGAACACCGTTTCCAACCCTGATGGCATTTTCGTTTCGTCAACTGAACGGTAAGTCCCCCTTCCAATGCCTTCCATATTATTAAGAAATATTAGCTTCGAAATACTTCCTGCTACTTTTGGTATGCGTGTTTCTCTATATTCTCCATACATTAGTAAGTTGGGATGAGCACTCCTTGATAAAGCTAGAGGAGATTACCTTTTCTCTAACTTTAACAAAAATGCACTCTCTTATCTAATTTGAATTTCTACTGATGTTTTAGAACCTACATATGTTCCTTTCTACCCATATTTCCTTAATGCAAGTCGCTAAGGAAAGTAGGAGGATGGGAAATGGACTTTAGTCTGATAAACCACTACAGTATCACTGTGAATTGAAGTGTGCTTAGGGACTATAGACATTTATATCTTATCTAAGGCCAAATATCTCTAGAGAAGGGACACTAAAAGAACAAATGGTCCCTATTCTCTTGTTCTGAGTTACACAGGACACAAACCTCATTTGAAATTAGAAAAGAAAGTTTATACATAGTACTAAGCTTATTTAAGGTAGTGAGCCATAGGATGAATGAGGAGCAAGGCAATAGCTCTTAATGCCAGACCACTTCATACCATTCCACTTTGTCATTTCTCCGAAACAACCATTCCCTACAACTTTTTGTTGTGAATAAACCTTACGGGTGGCTTCTCCATACATATTTGTTAAGTATCAATAAATTAGGGGAGTAATTGAGTTGTAGGTAGTGAATTTCTGCAAGTAATTCCATCCACTGACCCTCCCTAATAAAGGCCTTAACCTTAGAAGTTGAGGGAAGGTGGCTCAATGATTGAATAACAATATGATTCCTGATTAGTTGCCCATTTCCTATCTAGTTGTCATACCAAAATCTAGCCTTCACTCCATCCCCTACCTTGCATGAAACTTTAGAACCTAATTCCTCCTTTATCTTCAACAATTGTGATAGAAACTAAGAATGGGAGGGCTTTAGTTAACAGTCCATATACTTTGACCTTTTAGGACATAAACATGAAGCCATTTTACCCATAAGGTGTCTTGTCCTTGCCGTATAGACCAGAATTTCTTCATTAAGAGAGATTTATTAGATAACTTAATAGGAATAATTCCCAGTCCTCCCTCCCGCTTAGGTCTGCAGACATCAATCCACTTTACCTTGGCATGTCCCTTATTAGGGACACCTCCTTCCCATAGAAAGTTTCTCATTAACTTTTCCAATGATTTAATTACTCCCCCTGCAAGCACCATATTTGAGGACTAATAAGTATATATGGAGTTAAGCACAGAATTTACTAGTTGTAATCTTCCTCCAAAAGATAGAGTAAGATTGGTACAAGAGGACAGTCTCTTTTGAATTCTTTTGATAAGAGGATAACATTCCCGAAACTGGATCCTTCTAGAAGTGATTAATAGGCTTAGATAGTATAGAGGAGTTTGTTTTTGTATCATTCCAGTTAAGAAGGAAACTTGTCCTTCCATGTGATTTGTACTTTTAAAGAGAACAAGGTGGCTTTTATTGTAATTAACAATTAGTCCAAACATAGATCTAAATTGGTTCAAAGAAGCCATAAGGAGCTTGATAGAAACCTCATCAGCCTTAAAGAATAGAAAAAGATCATCTTCAAAGCATAAGTTCACCAAAGAGACTTTCTTGCATCGGTTATGATGTTTAAACCGTGAACCTCTACCAGTATTGTACTTTAAGAGAGAATTTAGAGCCTCCATGCATATTATGAATAAAGAAGGAGACATGAGATCCCCTTGCCTAAGTCTTCTTTTCCCATGAAAAATTTTTATAGGAGTTCCATTAACCATAATCGCATAAGAAGGAGTAGTAATACAAGCTTTAATCTATTTAATGAAAACACTTGGGAAAACCTGTCACTTTAAGTAGCCTTAATATAAAGCTCCAATCTACACTGTCAAAAGCCTTATTAAAATCTATCTTGAAAGCACAATTCTTTGGAGTATTCTTCCTCGATTAGCTTCTTAGCAGTTCTTGTACTATGGCGATGTTATCCCCTATTTGTTTGCCCTGTAAGAAAGCACTTTGATTATCATTAATCAAGGACCCTAGAACAATTTTTAGTATGTTGGCAATAATCATTGCAATCACTTTATATAAGAAATTTGAGCAAGTCATAGGCCTGTAGTCCTCCAAAGATGCTGGATTGCTTAGTTTAGGGACTAAGCAGAGATAGGTTTTGTTAATTTCCTTTAAAAAGAATTCCTTAAGAATTCTTTGACAGCTACTTTCACCATCGAGCCTATCTCAAGCCATGCTTTATGAAAAAAGAAACCATTGAAATCATTAGGTCCTGGAGCCTTTTTAGGATTCATTCAGAAGATAACCTTCTCTATTTTCAAATCTTCAATAGTTCTAGTTAATAATGTTTTCTCTTCGTTAGATAACTTGTTATCAATAACAGATTCCAAGAGTTGAGTGTGCACATTTGTATTTCGAGAGATATAGAAATCTTTGAAGAACCTCTCAGCTTCTTTCAGCAAATCCTCATGTTTACTTATCTTCCTCCCATCTGGCATGGTAATTTCCTTTATAGAGTTATAGTTCTCTGAGGCAATTATTGAGCTAAAGAAGAATTTAGAATTTTTTGTCACCTTCTTTAAGTCATTTAACCTTGGCCCTCTACTGCATAACACTAGCATGATTGTTTAGAGCTTGCAAATAGTCTAACAGTTCAGATTTCTCCCAAGATAAGAGGGAACTATCCCCATGATCATAGGAAAGAGTATGCTGAACTTGGGATAGCATGTCTCTAGCTACTAATATAGCTTGAAAAGTGTTCTCCCGTATATATTTCTTTAGTGTATCTGATCCGAATTTAAAAAAGGCAAAAAAATCATTGTTTCAAAAAAAATCATTACTTTATTCTAATTTATTGTATTAAGTTTTGATTGTTATATACATGTTAACTAACTTGTGTCATCTTTTGTTTTTTTCCTCAGATCATGGAGTCTTTGGGATATGACGAGTGGGATATGAAGAGTTTGATGAATAAAGATTTGTTATTTCTTGCATCTTTTATTTGGTTTGAATTTGTAATATGAACAATGTAGTTTACTGGTTTTGGATTTGATGTACTGTTTGTGCCTTCATGGCTTCTTGCTATAAGTTTGTTGGAGGCTTTGAATTTGGTAATTGTATTTTTGTTTTTTGAATTTGGTTGTAGACTTACCATTTGTTTGGTTTGAACTTCAACTAGACAATCATAATTTAGCTTTCTTTTCTATAATTTTTTATTGGTTTTACAGAGAAAAAGAGATGGGAAGAAGATGGTACAGTTTAATGGCCCTTTGTTATTAGTTAAAATCAGACAAACCGGTTCTGAACCGGGTTAAGTGTTTTCCAATGTGGTTCGATTCTGGGTCAACTTGGTAAACAAAATTTGGTTTCAAATCAGTTTAGGGTTATGAAATTTTTACCTTTGTCCGAATTTTCCAGAACCAGTTTGGTTTGACACCGATTTTTTGCCAACCCTACCTTTAGGTCTAAAACTCCTAACTGATTAACACAATCTTTGAAATCAGTAGAGTAATTTTTCTACTTCTGTTCTATAGAGAGTATAATTGAAATCTCCTTAAATGAGCCAAGGACTTACCACTCTTCTTTGGAAACTCAGTAAGCTCTCCTAAAGATCCTTCCTTTGAAAAACATGGTTAAAACCATACACTACCTAGGTAAAAAAAGATATGTTCTGCTCAACAAAATGCCAGTTCATGTGTATGACCTACATCTCCATTTCTAGCACCTCAATGTCTACTATTCGGGGTTCAAAACCAACAATAATTCTGCCATAAGCATGAACTTGATGATTAGAGAGAAACTGCCACTTATTACCTAGGTTATTAAGATACTTGAGATTCTCCGATCTAATTTTTGTGTCAAAAATAGAAAAAATCGAAAAGTTTTCCTTAGCCAGAAAATCCTTTAAGGCCAAGAGCTTTTTGGGGCAATTAAAACCCCTAACATTCCAAACTATAATTATAAAGAAATGGCTTTGGAGCTTTGGCCTTTTCTCCTAATACCCTTCCTCCATTTGACACTAGTAAACTGTTCTGCAATCTCTTTCCCTTCAACATTGCTTGATGTTAAAGGGGATGACGTTGCCTCCATATCATCACCTTTTTCACCGCCATGTGCAAGTGGCATGCCTTCCTTAGGATCTTCTTCGGTAGTGCTTGTTTCCACTTTTTGCTTAGGCTGGAATTCGACAACTAAATCAGTAATTGCTGGATTAACTTTGGACATGTGACTTGATTTCAGTTAATCATTTCCAGTCTTATCCATCTTGTTTTGATCCCTTATGACTGGTTCCTCTTAGGACACATTTTGACATAATACATGTTTGTCATTTCCATCCTTATCATCTTGATCTAAACCCATTAGTTCTATATAACTCCCTTTCTTGAAGATTTTCCCAGTTGGTATCCACCTTTTTCCTTGTAGCTTCAAAGAAGGCTTCCAATGGTAGTCCACTATGACAGTATCTTCATATAATGTTCTATAGTAATATATAATCGAGCATAGCCTAACATTTTCCTTTTTATTGTATTTTCATCCATGCATAAACTTGCAATCATACTAAAGCCCTTGGTAGTCCAATATTCCAATGGAACATTATTCAAATTAACCCATAAAGTAACTGACTTTAGCTTTTCTGGTTCAGGTTAGAACCCTGGTTGCCAACTTTGGAGAAACAATGGAAGGTTCATCACATGCTAAGGTCCTTCTTCCAAGGACTTTAAGAGCTTGCACTTAGGAGGAAAAGGTAAATAATGCTAATTTTTTTCTCAACTAGCAGTACTCTAACAATCCTTTGTTCTTCAAGTATTGGTTGCCCACTTTTGTAGCAAAAGAAATGGGGGTCTTTTCTCCAAAAAGAATCCTACCAGTGAAGACTCCTATGATCAGGCTCTTTCTTTTAGGACTTCCAAATTCGGCAAAACAATGACTCTTCCTTGGTCTTCCTTTGGGGGGGAGGGGAATAATGGAGTATTGTATCTCCTTCATCAGCTATCACTTGTTTCCAGAGCTCTTCTTAAGATTAGAGGAAGAAGAGGAACCCTTTTCAGGTAGCTTGGAGTCATCCAAGGTAAGGGAGGGTAACAAAGAAAAATCAGAGGGAGAATTTGCACAAAAGGCAAGAGGTTCAGGTGTAGGTGCAGGCATGGTTGGCAGACAAGAGACCGAAATGCAGTACAGTGGCAGGAAAAGGGTTTCAAAAAGTGGTTATCAAATGAGGAAATACAGTCAAAGCAGACTGTAAGGAATGTCAAAGTAACCCCTAATAGCTAAAGAGGGGCTCGGTGAGGACAAAGGTTTTTGGGAAGGGAGTGAAGGTAGATGTTTGTAAAGAAGATGAAGCAAGCGTTTATTGCTTGAAGGGAGGAGAAAAAGAAACCACTAAGCTAGGCAGAGGAAAAAGTTCAGGGCTGGAAAAAAAAGCAAGTGAATGTGGCTTGAAAAGAAGTGGAAATGAAAACAGAGAGCTAAAAGTCAGAGGGGCTGGATCAATGTTATGAATACCGTACTGGATTTAGTACCGGATTGAGTTGTGGTACAGTACTGTACCGGTACCAGTTAATACCGGATACCGTTTCAGTTAATTTTTTAAATTTATAAAATAGTCCCTGAATTTTTTAAAAAATTGCAAAATAGTCTATTGTCATATTGTACAGTTGTACTGGATATTTTTAACCCTATTTCTAAAAATTAAAATAATAAATAATAATCACAATTAATATAAAATAACAATAATTTTCAGATATTTCACATATAAATAATAACCACA
>JANQAP020000859.1:0-12126 GCA_026874005.2 Erythroxylum coriaceum | reverse complement strand
CTTTTGATTAAAATGCTAAACTCATTAATAGTACTTATATTTTGTTATCAACAATAGTTCAACAATCTCTCCCTTTTTTTATGATGATAAAATATTTATGATATTAGAAAGTAATAATAAAATCAATTACTTAATCAAAATGGCGATTGGCTTTCCTTTAGTTCATGAATAAAACATAATTCAATATCAAAAACAAAAGATATAGTCGATATCAAATGTAAAAGAATTATCCACACATGTAGATAAATTAACTTAAATATAACATAAATAACTTAAGCATAAAATACCATATGAAGTACAAGGAATGCAAAATCACTCCCCCTAAATGTCATCACTAGCCTTGAATATAATATCACTAATCTTTATCAATATTTTTGGGATAATCAAAAAGAAATTAATTGTCCAAGAAAAATAAGCTGTCGTCAATTATATTAAGTTAGAAAACTTCCAAAATTTAATAGCCAATCATACAAAAAAATTCAAAATTAATCAAAATACTAGAAATTAAGTACAATAGAACAAAGATAAATTTATTAGATTGCTTTTATAAACAATCAATTTGAGAAAGGCATAAAAAATAAAAAATTCCTAGTTTTGGTATTGTGCCTAAACTAAAAGGTTCAATTGGAGCAAAAAATAGTAAGTTCTAACAAGATTAGATGTTGAAATTATAAAAATTGATACTTAATAAGTTTCTAATTTTGAAAGCCCCAAATTTTCAAAAATAATGGTCAATATAAAGTACTCAATTTTAAATCCTAGAATTGCAAATATTTTGCAATCATACTTGATTCCTAGAAGGCTTATATGAATCATATAATTTATAGAAACAATTCCAAGAACATATGCATTATCAAAAAGTCTCAAAATTTAGAGGGATTATGGTTTATCCAAAGAGAAGCTAAGAATATATATGGAGTTTAAACTATAAAGTAAACCTAAAACATGGATAATGACAATTGGTAAGGTTTAGAGACTTTGGAGAAGAAAAGGGTGAATGACATGAAGAATAAATGAAAAGGTGAGAAAAGAACCTTTAAAAACATAGAGATTGGTTGACCACCTCAGGCTACTAGTAAACTAATATAAGCATAGAAGACCACAATAATCGTCCATTCTTCTCTGGTACTCAAATTTTCTCTCTTGGAAGGGACATTGGTCAACTAATAATCTATATGGGTTGACCAATATAGGCATGTGATCAACATTCATGCGATCAAACTCTTTACAACTTCACTGAAACTTTGGAAATTTGATTTTTTAGCACATCAGTCGACCAATATTTCCTAAACTCTTAAAATTAATCTAAACTTTAATTAAACACTTAGTATAAATTAACCATGAGTTTATAAACATATTTAAAGACTTCTTATCATATTGAATTCCCATTAATTATGCCTAATTCTTTTCTAATTATATGAAGCCTATTGTTACTTATTAGTTTAGTATAAATATTAACTAACTGGTGTTATATATCAACCAATTCTAATCAATATCCCTATAATCTCCAATTGGTTTCTAAGTACCAACTTAGTCCTTATGATTTGATGATTTCTAGGTCTAACTATTAAGGTCCACATTTTACTTCTCTTGAAAAGGTCTAATTCTTTAGTCATGAAAAAAAACAACTTTTATAACAAAAGAGTTCTTCTGTAGTCCTAGGTTCAAATGAGCTTTTCTAGAATAAGATCAAATAATTAACTCCTTTTGAAATCCACTAATGATTTGATTTAGAGGTTGTTCCTTCTTGAATTTTGAATCCATTAGAAGGTTCTCATCTTTTTTTTCTCCCTCACATGGTTTAATAATTTGCTCCTGTGGGTTGTCTTGGTGATCATTCTTATTTTCTTCTAAGACTAATTTATTTTATCCTTAAATACACCTATATAACTGTCTTTTATATTTTTCTTAGATACAAGGGGATTAGATTCATCAACATAAAATTCATAAACCCTTTATAAACAATAAAAATTCAAGAACTACCATCATTAGTATTTACTTTATTCTTATTTTTCTTAAATACCTATAAATTAAATCAATCAATATGTTTTAAGTACTCAAATAAGTGATAAGTGATATTTGTTATAGGATTATCTATGTCATTTTATGTAATAACGTGAATGTTTAGTATACAGAGTAGGATGTGTAACCTATGTTCTATGTTATTTTCATATAACTTGCATGTGTATATGATTGTATATGACAAATTGCATGTTAGGTTATAAATGAAAGTTTTTAAACTGAGGTTTTCCATGCTTTCCGTGTGTTTTGATTTACATATATTTTGTATGGTTTTTTGTTAATGTTTGGGCAGGATTTGGACCTTATTTGTGTTGATTATCAACTTACTTGCACATGAACTTGTTGTAGGTATCAAAGAAGAAACAAAAGAAGAAAATAAGGCTGGAAAATAACAGGTCATGATCGTAACCAAATTGGTAGAAGCTGGAATTTCCAATTTTCCAACTAGCAACTCCAGCTTGTTCCACTTGCATCCGAAGTTTGTTTAAGCACTTAAAGGGTATAAAAACCTAATTTTAAACTCTAAAAAAGGAGAGGGTCGTGCAAAAAAACAAAAGGAGGAAGATAGACACATTTTCAGGTGGATTTTCAAGGAGAATCAAGTGATTTCAAGAGATTTTAAAGTTGTCACACTAAGTTCCAGCTTTGTTCTTCAACTCATAAGGCTTCTATTCTCTCTTCTCTCAATTGTTTTTGTTTAGTTATTGTATGCAGAACATGTATGGACTTGTTGTGAGGATGTTGTTGATGATTTTAATGGATTTCTATGTAAATTTTAGGGTTGTTCTTACCATAACTATATAAGAACTAACTTTGGCTTAATGTATGGTTCACTTTAATGCTTATGACGTGTGGACTTTATATGCCTTGCTTACATTAAGAAATGGAGTTAGGAAATTAGTTTGGATGTACCATGAGAGTGGGCAGCCTTGAGAACATTTCACACATCAAACTAACAAGTCATTTTGAAAGAGATCTTGGATGTTTTGATGGTTGTCTAATATATTACTTCATATCCACTTAATGGTTAAGTAAAGTGTGTAGGTTGAGAGATCATATACCAAACTTTAACCGTTATTTTGGGCTCAATTTCTTTGAGTATTGAGAGAGAAAGGGACAATACATTAGACTTCCTAGGACTAAGCATGATTACATTACTTGTAACACCCCAGAACCATAAATTACATACCGGAACACCCTGTGGACATTCCAGTATATAATCTATAATAATGGTATGTTAGAGCAATCACATATCCAAATTAATCATGGCATCAACTATTATACAGAAAAGTCACCAAATTTTAAAACCAACTGCATTCCTCATTTCATTTCATAAAAAACAAACTTACATTGTAGCTTTACAAAACCATCCGAATATATACAATGTCAAATCCCTATATATAATACACTGCTTGAAAGAGGAATTGCACATAAACTACTAACTAATCCTTCAGTCTTAGTTGACCGACCTTTGAGCCATTTCTTAACAAAAATATAAGAATTAGTTTTCTCGTAGAGTTTATTTGTCTCTAATGTTCTCTCTCGAACCTGAAATATCAACATTACAATTTTGGTGAGTTTTACGAACTCAATGATGTAACAATCCTCGATGGTTCACCCAGTTCTTACCACATATCAAATCATATAAGCACAAAATTCACAATTTTCCATTTAAAATTTTGCACCACATATCATAGAATGCACATATCCCAATCTTAGTTAAGTACATATTCACATTACAATTCAATCAGTCAATTACATTTAATAAGTGTATATGCAATGTTCATGTGACCCACTTTCAATGATTACGTTGTTGTGACTGAGTGCCTAAACTGTCCCATATCCATTGTGGATACTGGGCTCATTGATACTATCCCTTACTCGTTGCAGATACAAGGCTCATTGTATATATCGAGCCTTTGGTTCTATACCACATTTCGGAGCTTTAAGCTCATTTTCGATGGCTACTCATGTCACAACTATCATTATCTGATCATTCATTCATGTATGAAATGCATCTTATTCATATTCCATCAATTATAATTTCAATCATTCCCATTTTCAATCTCATTCCTATTCAATCACATTTTTAGTCCCATATACATATATCATCAGCCCTTAGTCCGGCATTCAAAAAAAACATGTTAAGTAACACATATTTCACCAAATTCACATGCAAGGAACACTTCAATATCACATTTGTTTAATTACATTTTCATTCATGTTCTTGTTCACAATAATCATCAGACTAGGTCCAGTATGAACATTCAAGTTGAGAACTATGTAGTCAATCTCATTCACATACAAGTAGCACTTCTAATATTTTAATCATACATCAAAACTCCTCGGACATTTCATGTCCTAACTTCAATGAACAATTCAATACACATGCATCAATATCAAATTCAATTTAGTAATAAACAAAACAAGTCAAGGTAAGACCATCTTAGGTTACTCACAAATCGCTCCAGAAAGCTATTGCCTTGAAGTCCCAGCAATGTCTGAATGATGGCGCTCTAAATGGTACTCTATATCATGCAAAACACATTTACACATATCACAGTTTTGCATAATGGTATAAGTATTTAGTTATGCATGTCTATGTTTATGAAATATGTACAATGCATGTTTATGACAATTCCGGGTTCCTTATCATTATTCTAGTCACATTAGTCATTCATATATCAATACTCAATTGATCAGTCCATATTTTTCTAAAAATACTTTCGAATCCATTTTGCATGATTATTATCATCAGGAAAATGGTGTATTTTTGTAACACTTTCTTCTAGACAATTGTTCCCCTGTGCCTTAAGTATCCAATAACTCCATGATCATTCAATTTGGTTCAGTATTATATGAGTTATGCTCAAAATACTATAGACTAAGTACATTTGAAATTTAGTCAGTGCGTGATCATGCTGTCCAGTTGTACAACTCATATCTCTCAATTCCAATATCTCAAAATTACAAACTTTATACCAATTGAAAGCTAAGAGAATAAAGTCATCTTAGTCTGATTTAGCCTAAATCAATACCGTTTATTCGATAACAATAGGACATGATTTCTGTCCCTGGGAGTGCTACAACTTAAGCCAAGACTCACTTTCATGCCAAATTTTGAAATTCTTAAAGACAGCATTAAAATTCGACTTCTTCAAGAAAGTTGTGGCCATATGTCTCTACTTTAATCTGAATCAAGAATCAACTTATTTGTAAATCTATAGATTAAGATATAATACTGAAGCATGTTCAATGAAAATTCTCTAGTTCATAACATTCCAACACATTGCCTCTTTTTCATCCTAAATCCATTAATCAAACATGTCATTATCAAAATTCTATCATGTACAGTTGATGACCCCTTTATTTTTACTTCAGTTTCAGTTTAGTAACATCAATACACAGTTCAACAATTCATGATTATTCATAAACCCCAAAACATTACCTATTCTTTATTTTTCTATATCACGTGTTCTGTATTTTTTTCCATATTTTCTTATGCAGATTTTGGGTCAGATTTGTATGACCATTATGACCTAGACAATGAGCTATTTAAACAACACCTTCTACTAATCAAATGTTCCACAATGTCTTAAGTGTCTAATGACATCAATTTCATGCATTTTGGTTTAGTATCATGCAAGCTATAAACAAAAATCTACAGACTTTTTTCATACCTTAGTAGAACACAACTCTAAACTTTAAGCCAAATTTCAAGACTCTTAAGGACAGATTTCAAATTTGATTCCTTCATCAAAAATGTATCCCTAGGTCTCTAGTTTACTATAAATCAAAATTCATCCAATTTGGATTTTTACAGATCAAGTTATAGTCAAAATACAAATGTATGTTTAGTAAAACACTCCATATAAAATATTCCATCACACTTCATCATCAACCTTACATGCAATTCATTCCAATTCAAACATCATTCTCATACCATTTAACAAGTTATAAAGCTCAGATTGTTACTTACCTTTTAGGCTTCCAACTCAGTTCAAAATTCCAGATTCACTACGCCTCCAAGCAGGTAAGATTCATCACAAACTTAAGATGGAAACAAGGTGTTTTTAGACAGCAATAAGATGATCACTTCCAGCTGGTTTCTTGGTTATTTTGTGAAGGATTAACATGTGAATTTCATGTGGAAATTTGGCTAGGGTTAGACTAAAACTTCAGAGAGAAAACTTTATGAAATTTCGGTGGAGAAGGTGAAGAACAAAGGAGGAAGACTGCTGGCTATCCTTGCTGTAATTTTGTGCTAGGTGTCATCAAATTACCTAAGCCATATGTCTTAAAGCATGTAAGACATGTGCCTAATCAAGATTCTGCCTTTAATCCATTCCTTAAACTGCCATTTTTCACCAATTAATTAGTCCATATGTCAATCCAAGATTGATCCACTTGTCACACAATAATTGGTCCATTTGTCACTCCATAATTAGTCAATTTGTCAATTAATTCCTAATCCAATTGTCACTAATTTAACTATGCCAAATGTCACTCAATTTTGAGCTTAGTCATCCTAATTTTTCATGTCTCAATTAGTCTTGCCACTAGGCATTTTTCCTAGTCTAGAAATACCCCAAAATTTTAGAAAATTTTGAAATGTCTGAAATGTCACCAAAAATGCAAAATTAATTCTAATACACACCAATTCAATTTTCAAGATAAATAATCCACAATTCACATTTTTAATCACATTAAAAATCACTTATACCTGGAAAATGTCATTGAATGCATGTACAACCATATTAATGTGCAAAAATCAATATTCTCGTGTATGTGTATGCCACATTATGCATAAGTATGAATTATACTTCCTAATTTCTCAGTAACCTCTTATAAACACTATTTTAACCTTATCGTAAGTAACAGGATGTTACAACTCTCCCCTCCTAAAAGAAATTTTGTCCTTGAAATTCTTACCTGATGGTTCGAATAGGTAGGGATATTGTTTCCTCATATGATCCTCTGTTTCCCAAGTTGCTTCCTCGGTCGAGTGATTTCTCCAAAGGACTTTCACTAATGGAATTACTCTATTTCTTAGCTACTTTGTCTTATAACCCACTATCTGTACTGGCTCTTCAATATAGCTTAGATTACTAGCAACCTCAATATCTTGAGCCGGTAACACATGTGTTGGATCATATCTATATCTTCTTAACATGCTCATATGAAACACATTATGCAACTGAGACATCTCATTAGGCAAAGCTAACTTGTATGCCAAAGGTCCTATCCTCTTAAGGATTTCATAAGGACCTATATAACTAGGGCTCAACTTGCCCTTTTTACCAATCCTCAGCACTCCTCGCCAAGGTGACACTCTCAGAAACACCCTGTCTCCCATAATGTATTCCATATCCCTTCTGAGTTGATCTACATAACTCTTCTCTCTATCCTGAGCCACTTTTATTCGACTTCTGATTAGTTTCACCTTATCCACAGTGTCTTGTATCAGTTCCAGACCTTCAATCATTCTCAAACCCTCTTCATCCCAATACAGAGGCGATCGACACTTCCTACCATACAATGTCTCATACGGTGCCATCCTGATACTACTGTGATAATGATTGTTATATGCGAACTCAATCAATGTTATATATTGATCCTATGCTCCTTGAAACTCCAATACATATGCTCTGAGCATATCCTCAATAGTCTGGATTGTTCTCTCACTCTGTCCATCTGTTTGAGGAAGAAATGCAGTACTGAAGTATAACTTTGTACCCAAAGCTGACTACAAACTCTTCCAGAATCTCGAAGTAAATCTGGGATCCATGTCCCATATAATGGACACTGGAACCCCATGCAATCTAACCACTTCATTCACATACCTCCGAGCCAACTGATCTAGTGAGTTATTCTCCCTCATTGGTATGAAATGGGCTGACTTAGTTAATCGGTCCACTACAACCTATATAGCATCATTTTGCCTCAGAGTCTTAGGCAAACCCATAATAAAATCCATAGTGATTCGTTCCCATTTCCACTTCAGAATAGGTAACAAATATAGCTTCCCAATTAGAGCCTAATGCTTAGCCTTAACCTGCTGGCATGTTATACATTTGGAAACAAAAATTACTACTTGCTGTTTCATTCCAGGCCACCAGAAATGTTGTTTCAATGTGTTATACATCTTGATGGTACCAGGATGCATAGTATAAACGCTCATATAAGGTTCCTCTAAGATTTCCTTCCTCAGATCATCCACATTAGGCACACTTAATCTCTGTTTTAACCATAATATTTCATCCCTTAATTCATTTTCAGACTCCGGATTCATCTTAACTTTCTCCATCAGTTTCACTATATCAGGTTCCTTGCTCTGAACCCTTCTTGTTCTACCATATAACATTGGCCTTAATTTCAATGTGGCTATTAATGCCTCATTATGCTCAAGATTCAACTCCACATTCAAAGCTTTCAATTGAATCAAGTTTAGTAACCTCGATAACTGAATCTGAGCTATACTAGGATTCGAATTTCTGCTCAAAGCATCAGCCACCACATTGGCTTTTCCCAGATGATATTCAATTTTACAGGCATAATCTTTTAATAACTCTACCCATCTCTGCTGTCTCATGTTCAATTCTTTCTGACTTAACAGATACCTCAAACTCTTATGATCAGTGTATATCTAGAATGTCTCTCCATATAGATAATGTCTCCATATCTTTAGAGCAAAAACAACTGCGGTTAGCTCTAAATCATGTACTCGATAGTTAATCTCGTGAGACCTTAGTTGTCTCGATGCATAGGCTATCACCTTGCCATTTTGCATTAATACACATCCCAATCCTTGATGTGAAACATCACTATATACTACATATATACCAGTTCCCGATGGTATAGCTAACATCGGTGTAGTAGTCAACTGATGTTTCAACTCCTCAAAGCTCTTATAACAATCATCATCCTATCTGAATGCTACATTCTTCCTTAGAAGTTTAGTTAGAGGGGCCGAAATCATAGAAAATCCTTCGACAAACCTCTGGTAATATCCAGCTAATCCTAGGAAGCTTCTGATTTCTGATACATTCCTCGGAGTTTCCCAATTCATCACTGCCTCTATCTTCATTGGATCCACATGTATGCCTTATCCAGATACTATATGACCCAGAAATACTACTTGATCTAGCCAGAATTCACACTTACTGAATTTAACACACAGTTGACTTTCCCTCATAATCTATAAAATCACTCTCAGATGCTCATCATGTTCTTCTCTGCTCTTTGAATACACAAGTATGTCATCAATGAACACAATTACAAATCTATCCAGATAGGGCTAAAACACCTTATTCATCAAGGCCATAAATGCAGCTGGGGCATTAGTTAACCCGAACGGCATTACTAAAAACTCAAAATGCCTATACCTACTCCTGAATGCACTCTTTGGTACATCAGCCTCTGCTATCTTCAAGTGATAGTACCTAGATCTCAAATCTAACTTGGTAAACACTTGAGCTCCTTGAAATTGATCAAATAAGTCATCAATTCTAGGCAACGGGTACTTGTTCTTTACTATGACCCAATTCAACTGCCTATAATCTATGCACAGTCTTAGGGTTCCATCTTTCTTCTTTACAAATAAAACTAGAGCTCCCAAAGGTGAAACACTGGGTCTAATAAAACCTTTTTCTAACAACTCCTATAGTTGAGCCTTTAACTCCTTTAGTTCCATAGGTGCCATCCTATATGGAGGTATGGATATAGGAGTAGCACCCGAAATCAAGTCAATTGTGAACTCTGTTTCCCGATCCGGAGGTAAACCAGACAATTTAGTGGGAAACACATCCAGGAATTCCCTAACAACAGGAATGTCCTTATAATCTATTCAACTCTAGTATCAATAATGTGGGCTAGATAAGCCTCACATCCACCTTGCATCAACCTCAAGGCACTCATAAATGAGATCAGCCTAGCTGGCATTGCTTGACTAATACCTTGGAAAACTACTCTCGGCTGATTAGGAGATTCCAATACCACCTCCTTAGTGTAGCAGTTCATGATAGCCCTATAAGCAACAAGCCAATCCATGCCTAGAATGACATCTATCTCCCTTAACTGTAATATAATCAAGTCTGCTTCCAATTCTGCCTAATCAACTCTAATCAAACACCTCTTGTAGACTTCCCCAATCACGGTGGTACTACCTATCAGTGTACTTACCTCTAATCCACGTTTCAATTGCTCTCTATCATAATGCAACTTACATGCCAAATGCGGTGCAATAAATGAATGTGTAGATCCAAGATCTAGCAATGAAAATACTTCATAATCAAAGATAAGCAACGCACCTGCAACGACATCCAGAGAGTCCTGAGCCTCCTATCTGGTCATAGCATATACTCGAGCCTGAGACTAAGGTCTGTTGCTCCAAACCTTAGTCCTGACAGAGGGACTTCCAGAACTCACTCTGCCTCTGCCTCCACCTCTTTGCCTAACCCCACCAGCTCGACTCAGCTGAACAGTAGTCTCACTTACTGATCCCCCTCTTATACCAGACTGGGCTCCAATTGTAGTAAGACAATCCTTAACCTGATGATCAGATGAGTCGCATCTAAGGCAATCTCCAGACAATCTCCAGTACTCACCACTGTGTTTCTTCCCACAGTGCTCACAATTGGGTATCTAACCTGACACTGCACCTCTTCCACTGCCAAAATATGCAAAACTACCTCTATGTCTAAACCACGACTGTCTTGATCCAGCCGGTAGTCGAAATGGTCTATTCTGAGGCTTACTAAACTTTCTGCTAAAACCGCCCTGAAATTCACTGGACCTCTTCTATCTAGACTCTGATCTCTACTCAGATCGACTGTCCCTCAACAATTACTCTATTTAGACCGAGGCTACTCTGAGCTCAGTGAAACTACTCAAGTTAGTAAGAGCTAGCCTTGTCTGAATCTCCATGCTCAACCCATCTTCAAATCTCCTACACTTGTCTTCCTCAGTAGGAGCCAAGGCAGTTACATAACCTATCAGTTCATTAAATCTGATCTCATAATCTGCTACTAACATTCTATCCTATTTTACATTCATAAATCCTTCATCTTTCTGTCTAGGTAGACTTTGTGCGTGTAATTTTCCCTGAAGGTCCTCAGAAAGTCTCCCCAATTTAGATAGCAAGGCCTGGTGGTACTACCTAGAACAGTCTTCTACCATTGATATGCTGGAACTTGTAGTAGTGAGACCGCATAATCAAATCTCTCATCAGCCTCACAGTCCATCTGATCAAAGACTCACTTAGTCCTCTCTAACCATCCCTCAGCTTCTGCAAGGTTTGTACTTCTGTAGAAGTCTACAGCCCCCTACTTTCGTAGCCTGTCGTACCTCCTCTCCCTTCTCTCGGGAATTCTTAGAGGCATTCCCTTAGGTCAAGGCACAGAAGGCTCTCTACTGGCTCTTGTCGATCATAAGTCAACTAAGTATCCTTCCGATCACCTATGTTGGATGACCTATCATAAACAATAACTCCAATTATCATCCGCATTTCTCATTATATTTCATGTTTAACATTTCTATATGTCCTTATGGATGCCAACCATGCTCTGGTACTAAAATGTAACACCCCACTACTATAAATTACGTACCGGAACACCCTGTAGATATTCCAGTATATAATCTGTAATAATGGCATGTTAGAGCAATCACATATCCAAATTAATCATGACATCAACTACTATACAGAAAAGTCATCAAATTTTAAAACCAACTGCATTCCTCATTTCATTTCATAAAAATCAAACTTACATTGTAGCTTTACAAAACCATCCGAATATATACAATGTCAAATCCCTATATATAATACACTGCTTGAAAGAGGAATTGCACATAAACTATTAACTAATTCTTTAGTCTCAGCTAACCGACTTTTGAGCTATTTCTTGACAAAAATACAAGAATTAGTCTTCTCGTAGAGTCTGTCTATCTCTAATGTCCTCTCTCGGACCTGAAATATCAACGTTACAATTTTGGTGATGTAACACCCCATTACCTTAGGGTACACACCGGGACGCCCGTAGGTCATTCCGACACATATCCTAAGATTAGGGAGCGCTACGTGCAATCACTACAAACTCCACATGGCAT